>PVKP010032111.1:0-26266 GCA_004027715.1 Plecturocebus donacophilus | reverse complement strand
GACAGGAAATTAATCTGTGCCCATTTGTAGACATACTCTTCCTCCTGAAATCTCACGAAGAGGATAATAATGGGCTTGGGTTTGGTTTTTAAAGAAAATAATCCCAGAAGGATGGAAAGGAGACAACAACAACATTTAGATACTAGAAACAGATGGAGGAGTTATACATGACCCAGTAACCCAAGGAAATTTACTTAAGACAGCAGTAGAGAAAGCTGAGAAGCAACGTGATAGACAGCACAAAAGCCGTCAAAGGACTCAGGAATTGCAGCCCAGATACAGCTAGAAGTGAGAGATAAATAGGAAAATTGGTTTATGCTTCAGAAAAACAAAAAAATCCCCAACCCTCCTTCTGATTCTATGCAGTAGAAACTCCCCCTCTTCCATCTCAACATAATACAGGGGTTTATTCTCTAAGCCGGTAAAATGGAGGGTCTCCAAAACAGAATTGAGTGTCCAGAAATAGAGATGTGCGTGTTTGAATTTATGACAGGGCAGCATTGCAGTACAAGTCCACTTTTTCCAATCTGATCAGTGTAAAGTTGTATTTCACTGGAGGTTGAGCCCCTTTTAATCAGATAACTGACATTTGGAATTTCTCTTTTGCCCATTTTTTAAGAAAAAAAACCGGGTGGCCTTTTTCTTATTAACTTGTGATCATTCTTTATGTATTCTAGATGGACAGAAATTCTTCTTTTTAAAAGTAGTCAACTTATTGCACTTTTCTATATGACTAGAGCTTTTTTTGTCTTGTACAACAAATCATGAAGATTTTCTTTCAAACTTGTAAATCTTTTATAGTTTTGTCTTTGTATATAAGCCTTAATGAACCTGGAATTTATTCTGATAGATGGCATGAGATGGGGGCCTAATTTCATTTTGTGGCCATATGGATGCTCAATCCTCCTGCAGCTGCTCTTTAAAAATACAGCCTTTCCCTCACTGTTCTATGGTACACTCCTGCTACAAACCAAACGTCCATGTCTATGTTTCTGGGAACTTTTTCCTATCCCGTTTGGTAATCTATCCCTGTAACAGTACTGCACAGTCATAATTACTTTTCTGCTTTAATAATAAATTTGATATTTGTTTGGATCAGGACCAGGACTCTAACCCATGCCCAGTTGTTTGTGTTGCAAGCTTCTTAAGCTAATGTGGGCATGCAGGACTCTTAGGCAAATAATGGTAGCCACCAAAATATTTGAGGTGAGTCAAGATTGCCTACAGTTAGTCCTAAACTGTCATGAAAACATGTCCTGCCAGGTGTGGTGGCTCATGCCTATAATACCAGCACTTTGGGAGGCTGAGGCAGGTGGATTGTGTAAGGTCAGGAGTTTGAAACCAGTCTGGCCAATATGGTGAAACCCCATCTCTATTAAAAATATAAAACTAGCTGTGCATGGTGGCATATGCCTGTAATCTCAGCTACTAGGTAGGCTGAGGCAGGAGAACCACTTGAACCCAGGAGGCGAAGGCTGCCGTGAGCCAAGATTGCACCATTGCTAGGGATTCTTACACATGCATAAATATTGAATAAATAAATATTTATTAATAGGCAGGCACAAAGCAGAAAATAAAATTTCTTTTGTAAGTTCTATGAAATACCAAGTTGACTGCCACCCTACAGGGAAGTGTTCACTTGAGGCAGATGCAACAATTTTTCAGAAGCAGGAATCTGTTTTCCTGACAGTAGATATTAGGCAGCTGAATTTTCTACTAACACACGGGCAGTTATGACACAGGACTGCTTATGGATCAAGCCCTGGATCTCGTCTCTAAGTATGCAGGTCATAGACCTCACCAGCTCTTACCTCTTTGTGCAAGGTTAAGGTATCTCTAAAACAGGCCATCTGTGTTTCTTACATTTAATTTCATTAATTACATGGAGTTCAAGTCTACCAGTCATATCCCTATCTGGCCCCTGACTAGCCAAGCCATTTGCCACTGCCCAGTAATCAATCTATGGACACTTGTACCTCTGACCACTTTCCACATAGGGATACAATTGAGAATACCACTTGCACCACTGGAAGACCACTTCCAACAGTGGCAGCAATCCATTTATGGCTAGCATTAAAATATCATGATAAACCATCTGTGAACCAGCACTGAATTTTGTCTACCTCTCCCAGGTCATGAGGAAACTCTCCTCCCTCCACCAACCCCAATCCCCAACGAAGCCCCAGGGTTGAGTTGAGGCAGAGACATCATTGCCATAGAGATCATTTCCTTGGGATTCCAGGCCACCTGTCTATGTAATTAATGCTCAGCTTCTCTGGGCCTGCTCAGGACTAACCTCGAATGCAGCATTACCTTCGGAGCTTCTGACATGGCACGGCTGAGTATCCCCAGTTCACGATGGTCAGCTCCATCACAGAAGTACTTGGTGTTCTGGAGAAGTTCAGTCCCTACTAGGGCCAGGAGCACACCAGGAGTTGTTTTTCAAAGGGCAAGTAGTTCTCTGCTGCAGGACAGCATGACTTCAGAACACTAAGGACTTGGCATACAGCCTCCTCATCACCACAGATATGTCCAACAGCATCGCTTCTGCTGGCTCATATCACCTGAATGGAAGGGTAGCCTGGACCCACTGCAGAGCCCTCTCTTGATCTAAACCCCACTTAAAACTGGTGGCCCTAGGCTGGGCACAGTGGCTCACGCCTGTAATCCCAACACTTTGGGAGGCCAAGGTGGGAAGATCACTTGAACCCAGGAGTTCAAGATCAGCCTGGACAACATAGTGGGGTCCCAGCTACTTGGGAGGCTGAAGTGAGAGGATTGTTTGAGCCTGGGAGGTCCAGGCTGCAGTAAGCCGCGATCAAGCCACTGTACTCCAGCCTGGGTGACAGAGCCACAGCCTGTCTCAAAACAAAAACAGGAACAGCTGGGGGCCTTCCGAGCCACCCTACAAATGGTTGAGAGTGGCATTTCCAAGTCTCTGCACAACCCGAAGAGCCTCATGAAGTGCCTCGTTTTTTTTAACTGGTAGAGGAGGCGAGGTGCAACCACTTCTCCTTTGCCCGAGGCGGTTTTCCCGTCTTTGCCCAGACCACATGATCCCTAAAATCTTTACCAAAATAATGGATTCTTACATCTTCATGGTGTTTCTCTCTCACTCTCAGCCACTCGTATTTTACTAGGGCATCTGGAGTTCTTGCCAGTTTGTACTGAGCAAGTCCACTAAGCGTGATATCAATAAAGTAAACTGGCATGGTGGCTTGTGGAATGTCTAGATAATCAGTGTTCCTATAGATTTTATTACGACAAAGAATAGGAGAGTTGACAAAGTCCTGGAGTACTTCCCCGTAAAAGCAAGCTGCTTTTGATACTTTTTACTGATGACAATTGAAAAGAAATGCATTTGCCAGATCAATAGCTGCATGCCACATGCCAAAACAGGAGACCATGTGCTCCCATAAAGACATCATATCCAGCACAGCTGGTGCCGTAGGCTACCAATTGTTTATGTTTGTGTAATTCACTGGCATCTGCCATGTCCATCTGGGGTGTGCAGGGACCACCCAGAGAATTTACCAGGAAATGATGGGGCTCACACCCCCTACATCCTTCATCTTTGATGGTGGTGCTGATCACTGCAGTATCTCCCAGGATGTGGTATTGCTTCTGATTTCCTGTCCTGACAAAGCAATGAAAAAAGGAAGCTCTTGTCACCCACTGGCCAATGATGCCCCATAGGGGTTAACTCCTTCATGTTACAAATGCACAGCTGCTAAGCAGGTGCCGTGGATGGCATCCAGGAAGCCCTGGGGAGGGATGTGAGAGGTGCTTGACATGGGCCTGCTGGGACTCAAGGCACCACCAGGCTGCACCTTCACAAAGCCGTCAGAGCCTGCACTATCTGATGGCTGCAGCTGTAGTTGGACAATCTGTGAGTGAGGCTGAGAGGATCTGAATAACCCCAGAGGCATCTTGTACGCTGAATGCTTAGCAGGCCGCTAGGCAGAGACAGAAGGAGACACATGGGATCTTCTGTGGAATTGACGGTCTCTATAGGCTGGAACCCTTTCCTGGGCCCCTGCTAGCGGTTGGCACAGGACTCAAAGGGTAGAAGCACTCAACAAACATTTTTTGGATGCAAAAACTAAGAAACTAATTAAACAATAAGTCAACATTGTATTGAAAGATCCAGGTCACGGTGTCTATGGCCATACCACCCTGAACACGCCCAGTCTTTTCTGAAAAATCCAGGTCACATTAAAAGATGTGGCAAAGATGGATTTCACCACACCTACCAAGCCTGAAGTGAAAAGTGTCCCTGGAAAACCAGATGAGCCCGAGTATGCCTGGGTGCAGACATTGGTTGGTGGGTGGGGAGCGTGATAGACAGCGGGAATGTCCCCCAACACAGACCAGGAAGCAGCGCAGCACTGTGGCTGAGGGGCTCTGGGCCTAAGAGGGTTCGGCAGTCCCCACGTTACTCAGAGGGAAACCCATTTGCTCTCATCAAATTTCTTACGCAGGTCCCCAGAGCTAGGAGATGAAGTCATTGGGAGACAGGGTCTAAGGTTAGCCCACTTCCTCATAGAGGCTGGGTGACTCCCTGTGGCTCTCTGCGCCTCATGCCCGGGTACAAGGAGGAACTTGGTATGGGCGGTAGAGGACTTTGGTTTCTGCCTGCCAATTCTTTCTCCCCAAGGGGGAAAACATAATTCAGTAGCCAGGCAAGTACTAGATGTCTGCTGCGCTAGTAAAATTGGAGGGGAAGGTTTAGGTAGAGAACAAAATAGAGAGGGAGGGAGGGAGAGGAGGAGGGGGGAAGAGGGGGACGGGGAGGACAGGAGGAGCAGCAGCAAGAGAAGCAGGAAGTGGAAAGAATTTTTAAAGTTGCCCTTTATTTTTATGACGGAAAGCAGTAGTTCCATCATTAACAAGCCTTTATTCCGAATAAAAGAACTAGCCCCTGTGGGGAGCAGTCCCGTTCCACTCTGCAGATGAAATTAAGGCAGCAAGTCAAAAAGCACTGTCCGGGTAACAAAGTAGCTTAGGCACCGACATTCTCTGCAAACCCCACCTGGGGAGCCCCAGCTGGTCTCGGGGCTGCCTGTGGGAAGCACAGGAGAGCAGTCATTTCACACCACTCACACCAGCGGGCACGGGTTAACTCTTCCCAAGTCTGAAAGCCTCCTTCCAGGGAAGAACAAGAAAAATCCACAATTTTTTAAATAGCATGATCATCAATGCGGAGGAATATTTGAGATAAATAATAAAACTTTCATCTTGATCGAGGTACAAATCGTCTTTCAAAGTTTTAAAGTCCTTTATGTGCTTCCTCACTTGCTTATGGATTTGAGGCGGACACAAACGGATGCCTCATTTGTCTTATTTGTGGCTCCATTTTTTTCTACAGTTCTTTCATGTCTCCTCATTTTGAACAATCAAGTGGTGAAATAAGCAATTTGAACACACTCCTATTTAAACTCTAAAGTGCTATATAAATGAAAAGTGTTATCATTTCCAGTTTTAACTCTAAAGCAGACTGATGTAACCCCTCCAATGCCTAATTTATTTTTTTCTTTCTTTCTTCCCTTTTCTTCTTTCTTTGTTTTTTCTTTCTTCTTTCTTTCTTTCTTTCTCTTTCTCCCTTTCTCTTTCTCTCTTTCTTTCTCTCTCTCTCCTTCCTTTCTTCCTTCCCTTTGTTCTTTCTTTCCACGGAGTTTTGCTCTTATTGCCCAGGCTGGAGTGCAGTGGCGTGATCTCAGCTCACTACAACCTCCGCCTCCCAGGTTCAAGCTATTCTCCTGCCTCAGCCTCCTGAGTAGCTGGGACTACAGGAGCATGCCACCACGCCCAGCTCATTTTTGTATGTTTAGTAGAGACAGGGTTTCTCCGTATTGGTCAGGTTGGTCTTGAACACCTGACCTCAGGTGATCCACCAGCCTCAGCCTCCCAAAGTGCTGGGATTACAGGCATGAATGAGCCACTGGGCCTGGCCACCTAATTTCTTTAAGTGGATGGACTAAAAACAAAGTACAGTTGCATTGTTTAATTTTCCAAACCAAAAAACAGTTTTCAAGGATGAAGTAATATTATTTTCTTTAAAATTAAATGTAGCAATAAATATAAAAATATGTATTATGTAGTAATACTTATGGCTGGGTGGGGCTGCAGGTGGCTTTCTGGGAGGTATTATATAGTACATAATAGGATATAAAAATGGAAGTTTCAAGCCATGTACAGTGGCTCATGCCTGTAACCCCAGTACTTTGGGAGCCCAAGGCTGGAGGATCATTTGAGCCTAGGAGCTTGAGATGAGCCTGGGCAACATAGTGAGATCATCTCTACAAGAAATTTGACACCTAGCTGGGTATGGTGGTGCACGCCTGTGGTCCCAGCTACCAGGGAGGCTGAAGCAGGAGGATCGCTTGAGGCCGGGAGTTTGAGACTGCCGTCATAATTGTGCCAATGTCCTCAGCCTGAGCAACAGAGTGAGATCCCGCCTCTACAAAAAAATAAAAGTAACATTTTTAAAAGTGGAAGTTTGGGTAAGACTCTCAGATGAGAAAGATCATCTGCTAACCTGAGGTTCCAAGTAAGGAGGCTAGCTTTTACAGTCTTTGGTGAGAAGCTTTAACCCTCACCTACATGACAGGCCAGAACGTGTGGAGCTGGGAGGAATTTGTGCAGGGACTTTTTAGGGAAAGCTGTTGATCTGTTCTAAGTCCCAGCTCCCGAGGAGGAAAAGCGGGGATGCTTGTCCTCAAGCTGCTAAGAGGGGCACTGATGGCAGCAGCTGTGTGTCCCATGTGGTAGGGGGACCAGGAGGCTGGTGTGTGACTCCCATTTGAGAAATCGAAAGGGTGAGCCATGTGGCAGCTCTGCTGATGGCTGAGGGCAGGAGGCCTCTCCCTTAGGAGCTGGGGCAGAGACGATGGGGCTGCACCTGTGAGAAAGCCACTGTGGGTTACTTTAGGTCTTGTCCAAGAGGGCCAGTTGGAGGGGCACAGAGCTGCAGCTGTTGCTGGATTCCCAAGGCCATGGGCAAACCACAGTGAGCCACAGGAGAAGCATCTCCCCCAGTTAGGGAACTTCCAGCGGGAAGTGCCCACCTGCATGGGTGGCTGGAGGAAGGGCTCTGAGGAACCCACACAAACCTCCACCAGAGAAGGCATCGGCCCTGAACATCTGCCAGGACCAGAGAGCAAGGAGGCAACTCGTGGCAGAGACATTTCAATCCTATCAGCCCTCTCTTGTCTCCCAGTGACTCCAGCAACCCCGCAGGCATCACAAACTATGGTGAGCAAACTGGAGGGTTTGGGGGAGGCGGAGAACATTGGATGGGGAGAGAGAGAAGGACCCATTGCCTGGCTCCCTGGCTCACAGCAGGCTCCCCACCTGCAGCTGCCCTCAATAATTGATGGAAGAGAGATGCCTCCTCTTACTCTAGCCTTGAGTTTAGAATATTTCAGGGAACTGGAAATGACCGTTTCTGTGTAGAGACACTGCTATCACACATCAGTGACCCGAAATGTTAAAGGACTGCCTGAGTTCTCACCCAGGGACAGGGAGAAACTAGCCTTGCTGAATCCATTTAAAAGAATAGTGACAGATAAAATGACTTCAGGATGTCAGCTCATGAATCATGTCTGCTCAATGCACACATTATGAGTGTTCAGAAAACAGAACTAAAACTTTAAAAACCTGATGTCTCCCAAAATTACCTCCATTTGTTTTTAAATATACATTGTTTTCAAATGGTAAAAGTGGATTCATGGTAGACAATTTAGAAAATACGTTAAAATGTTAAAAAGAAAACTTCAAAAATGCTCACACAATCCTACCACTATTTCTTTCTTAAAGTATAAACAATGTCCTTCCTCCCTGGGGTAAAAACAATATTCAGATATTCCAAGCGTTCTCTTTAATGGTATGATTATGGGTTACACCCTCTTTTCTGTCTATATGTGGAAGCAGACAGTTCTAATTTTGTCTCTCTGGCTCATGCTCACACCCTCTTGACCACCCCTCTCCACTTGTCTGGATTCTCCCCACATCTACTCCACTCTATCCATTAAACCGGTTACATCAGAGCTGCCATTTTTTTTTTGAGATGGAGTCTAGCTGTATCACCCATGTTGGAGTGCAATGGCGTGATCTTGGCTCACTGCAACCTCCAGCTCCCAGGTTCAAGGTACTCTCCTGCCTCAGCCTCTCGCATAGCTGGGACTACAGGTGCCCGCCCCCACATCCGGCTAATGTTTGTATTTTTTACTAGAGGAAGGGTTTCGCCATGTTGGCTGGGCTGGTCTTGAACTCCTGACCTCAGGTGATCCACCTGCCTCAGCCTCCCAAAGTGCTGAGATTACAGGCGTGAGACACAGCGCCCGGTCTAATTTTCCTTTTATAAAAAAGTATATTTCCTTGCTTGACCAACTTTTTTCTTTTTGAGATGGAGACTCACTCTGTCACCCAGACTGGAGTGCAGTAGCACAATCTCGGCTCACTGCAAACTTCACCTTCCAGGTTCAAGCGACTTCCCTGCCCCAGCCTCCCAAGTAGCTTGGATTACAGGAGCCTACCACCACACCAGCTAGTTTTTGTATTTTCAGTAGAGACAGGGTTTCACCATGTTGGCCACGGTAAAACTGGTCTCTACCTCCTGATCTCAAGTGATATGCCCACCTCGGCCTCCCAAAGTGCTGGCATTACAGGCGTGAGCCACAATGTCCAGCCTAAACTTTTCCAAAGACATCAGACTAATGTTATTTCTGTGTGGGCTCTGTTTCCATTCTTAGGGGACAAAGGCAGAAAAAAGCACAGTGGATATTTCCTTTTCAGTCTATTCTATGTGTGTGCATTTTATATGGGTTTAAAATAAAATAACAGTACTAAAGAAGGAAGAAAAATCATAAAACAACAGCTGAGGATTGTGTGTGAGACACTCATTCCTCCTCTTTCCCACTGTGGTTAAAGTTATACCTGACTTCTTAGCTGTCTAATGGTCCCCACGCCTTTTGGAATAAGCTGCGGGAGCCATTTCCTCCCTCTGTTACATTCTGCTATCCATTAACCAGTGAAAAGGAAGAAGATAGAAGAAGTTTGGTCCTGCCCAAACAGGCCATACTGTGTTAGCTTTGTCTTTTTTTAAGATTTTGCTGAAAATAACTGTAGAATATCACCCTTCGAGATGCCTGCCTAGTCGCAACCTCCAGATGTGAGTCACTCATTACCAGCATCTCCTGCAGATCCGGAGGCCAGGTCTCCATGTTTCTACCATAGGATGCTCCTCTCCCAACTGCCACAGGTCTTGTTACATCAGGATGGACATTTGACCCAACTGAGTTGGTCTAATTCTCTCTTCTGGGAAATTCCTACGGTAGGTTTGAGGCAGTGGAGCCGAGAGAGGTCACCTAGACTCAAGGCTAGAGAGACCATTTTTGTCCTATGTGTTCCATGTCAAAGAAAGCTAGTTTGTAGAGAGATAGACAAATGAGCCAAGAAGGGCAGAAAAGAAGGGTCCTGGCTCCACAGAGGTGAACTTGTCACTTTATGATCTCTGTGTACTAGTTTACTATAACCGCCATAACAAAGTACTGACAGGGTGGCTTAAGCAACAGACACTTATTTTCTTATGGTGCTGAAAGCTGGAAGCCTGAGATGAAGGTGTCAACAGGGTTGCTTTCTACTGAAGCCTGTCTCCTTGGTTTGCAGGTGGCTGCCTCTCCCTTTTTGCTGACATGGCCCTCCCTCTGTCCATGTCTCTCTCCTAACCTGCCAGTCACACTGGATTAGGGCCCACACATATGACTTCATTCTACCTTAATCAGCTGTTTAAAGGCCCAGCCTCCAAATACCGTCACATTCTGAGGTTCTGCAGTTAGGACTTCAATATATGGATTTAAGGGGGCACAGCTCAGCCACAACACTCCTCTTCTGACTCTGCAGGTCCTGATTATATACCTGGTTACACCTCGTATCCTTGGGATATAGGATCAGTTGTATCTTTTGACTTGTAATAATGTAAGTAGACTTCAGCTCCAGCCAGTGAAACAATTCCTCACAAAGATAATTAACCTTCTAGCAAAAGCGGCTCTGTGATTTTTCCAGAATGTGAGGTTCAAAAATGTTAATACTGTCTTTATATATATGAATGTTAAAGAGAGACAATTTCCAGTTGTCTCTCTAAATTTTCATTTGGAATTGATCTCAAATTTCTCAAAGCTTCCTCTTCTTCCATTTTAAATCCATATTCAGGCTCCCATGTCATATGCCAAATCCAAAATGCTATCATTAGCATTCCTGCTCTCATGAAGGCCATCCTACAGGTGTTTGGGGATCACCCTCTGGTTCACATTTTTCTAAATTTTATGATGTTAGATGTACTTTCCTGGAAAAATACCTAACTTTTCAAAGAAAAATAAAGGATAATATTTGGATAGAAAAAATGGACATAACTAGCAGGCAGAAAATAAATAAGGGCTTGGTTAATGCAACACTATCATCAATTAACTGGATACTATGGACATGTAATAGACTACTTCATCTAGCATTAGAAAATATACATTCTCTTCAAGCTCAAACAGAACCAAGATAGACCACATCTGAGCCATAAAACACACCTTAATAAATTTCAAAGAATAGATATCATACAATGTCTGTTCTCAGACCATAGTGGAATTAAACTAGAAATCAATACAAAGAGAGCTGGAAGATCTTAAATTACTTGGAGATTAAACAGCACACTTCTAAATGATACATGGGTCAAAGAAGAAATTTCAAAATAGTTTGAATTAAATGAAGATGAAAGCACAACCTACCAAAATCTGTGGAATGCAGCAAAAGCAGTGTTTAGAGGGAAATTTATAGCATTGAATATATAAATTAGAAAAGAAGAAAGAGTTAAAATCAATTCTCTAAGCTTCCACTTTAGGAAACTAGAAAAAGAACAGCAAATAAAATCCAAAGTAAATATAAGAAAATAAATTTAAAAATTGGAGCAGAAATGATATTGAAACAGAAAATCAATGGAGAAAATCAATGAAACCAAAAGCTGGTTCTTTGAAAAGATCAATAAAAACAATAAGCAGGCTAACTAAGAAATAAGAGACAGGATACAAATTACGATTATCAGAAATGTCAGAGAGAAAATCACTATGAATCCCCCAGATATTAGAAGGATAACCAAGGAATACTATGAACAACTCTGTGCCCACAAATTTGATACCTAAATGAAATAGAGCAATTCCTTGAAAGTCACAACCTGCCAAAACTCACACAAGAAGAAATAAACTATCTAAATAGGTGAATATCTATTTTAAAGATTGAATCAATAAATAATAACCTTCCAGAACAGAAACCACCAGACCGAGGTGGGTTCCCTAGTGAATTCTACCACATATTGAAGAAGGAAATTATACCAATTCTCTAAACTCTTTTTCAGAAGAGATAATCAAAGAGACTACTTCTAACTCATTCCTTGAGTCCAGCATTACACTAATACCAAAACCAGAAAAAGACATAACAAGAATGAAAAACTACAGACCAATATGTCTCATGAATACAGATATAAAAATGCTCAACGACCAGGTGCAGTGGCTCACGCCTGTAATCCCAGCCCTTTGGGAGGCCAAGGTAGGCAGATAACTTGAAGTCAGGAGTTCAAGATCAGCCTGGCCAACATGGTGAAACCCCATCTCTACTAAAAATACAAAAATTAGCTGGGTGTGGTGGCGCACACTTGTAATCTCAGCTACTCAGGAGGCTGAGGCAGGAGAATCGCTTGAACCCAAGATCACACCACTGCACTCCAGCCTGGGCGACAGAGTGAGACTTCATCTCAAAAAAAAAATGCTCAACAAAATATTAGCAAATCAAAAACAATGATGTCTAACATGAATTATATACCACAACAAAGTGGAATTTACTCCATGCATGCATAGTGATGTTAAAAATCAATTAAATATAATCTATCACATCAACAAGTTAAAGAATAAAAATCACATGATCATATCAAGAGATGCAGAGAAAGCATTTACAAAATCCAACACCCATTCTTGACAAAAACTGTCAGTAAACTAGATATGACATGGTGTCTATAGTTCATAACAATGTATTGTATTCTTGAAAAGTACCGAGAGTAGATTTTAAGTGTTCTCACCATTAAAACAACAACAAAAAATGAGGTAATGTTAATCAGCTAGATTGAGCCATTCCGCAATTATACATATTTTATAACATGTTGTACATGATTGTACATGGTAAATATATATAGTTTTTACTGGTCAATTTAAATACATGCATGCATACATAGTAAATATATAAATAAATCATTCACTCAAAGCAAACTAGAAATAGAAGGGAACCTTTCTCAACCTGATAAAAAATATCTGCAAAAATCTTATAGCTAACATCATAGTGAGAAGCTCAAAGTTTTCCCATTGAGATCACGAGCAAGGCAAGGATGTCACTCTCTCACTTCTGCTTTTCAACTTTGTACTGGAGATCCCAGTTAATACAATAAGACAAGAAAGGGAAACAAAAAGCAAATGATTGGGAAGGAAGAAATAAAACTGCTCATGTTCACAAATGACACAATCATCTCTACAAAATATCTGAAGGAATAAACAAAAAAATAAAAACTCCTGGAACTAATAAGCAATGATAACAACGTTGCAGGATGTAAGTTTAATGAATTTCGTTCCTATAAACCAGCAAAGAACAAGTAGAATTTGAAATTAAAAACATGGTACCATTTACATTAGCACTTCCTCCAAAAAAATGAATACTTAAATACTTAGATATAAATCTAACAAAATATGGATAAGAGCTATATGAGGAAAACTATAAAACTCTGATGAATGAAATCAAATATGAAATTTTAAAATGGAGATATACTTCATGTTCCTGGGTAGGAAAGCTCAATATTGTCAAGATGTCAGCTCTTCCCAACTTGATCTATCAATTCAACGCAATCTCAATCAAAATCACAGCAAGTTATTTTGTGGATATTGACAAACTGATTCTAAAGTTTATAGAGAGAGGCAAAAGATCCAGAATAGCCACACAATATTAAAGGAGAAGAACAAAGTTGGAGGACTGAAGCTACCCAATTTTCAGACTTATTATAATGCTGCAGTAATCAAGGAGTGTGGTATCAGCAAAGGAATAGGCAAATAGATAAATGTAACAAAACAGAGAGCCCAGAAATAGACCCACATAAGTACAGTCAACTGATCTTTAACAACAGAGTAAAGGCAATACCATAGGAAAAGACAGTCTTTTAAACAAATGCTGCTAAAACAACTGGACATCCACATGCAAAAAAATTAATGTAGACACAGACCTTACATACTTTACAAAAATTAATTCAAAGTGAATCACAGACGTAAAGTTAGAGTGCAAAACCATAAAAATCCTAGAAGACAGTATAGGAGAAAAGTCTAGATGGCTTTAGATTTGACTTTTTAGATACAACACCAAAGGCACAATCCATGAAGATTAAAGAAAGAATTGATAACTAGACTTCATTAAAATTAAAAATTTCTGCTCTGTGACATCTTACAGAATTCAAATAACCCATAACTGTATGACTCACTAAAACTCACTTAAAAATCAAAGTGCAGTATCATCCTTTAGGTATCAAATTGGCAAGAATTTTTTTCTTTTTTTTTTGAGATGGAGTCTCACTCTATTGAGTGCAGTGGCACGATCTTGGCTCACTACAACTTCTGCCTCCTGGGTTCAAGTGATTCTCCTGCCTCAGCCTCCCAAGTAGCTGGGAATACAGGCGCCTGCCACCATGCCTGGCTAATTTTTGTGTTTTTTGTAGAGATGGGGTTTCACCATGTCAACCTGGGTGGTCTTGAATTCCTAACCTCAGGTGATCTGCCTGCCTTGGCCTCCCAAAGTGCTACGGGCATGAGTCACTGTGCCCGGCCAGATTTTTTCTTATAATTCTTAGTGTTATGAGAATTCAGGAATACAGAAAATTTTGTATATACTAGTAGAATATGAATTGGTCCACTCTTACGTAATATTTAACATGCCTTTAAAATGTATGTAACCAAGGATTTTTAGGGCAGTGAAACTACTCTGCAGTATCCATGATACTATGCTGATAGATGCATGACATTATATGTTTGTCCAAACCTATAAAAGTACAACAGCAAGAGCAAATGCTAATGTGATAATGAGGTGTCAATGCAGGTTCATCAGTTTCAGGAAATGTTGCACTCTGATGGGGGATACTGCTAATGGGGGAGGTTGCCGTGCATGAAGGTGTGTGCCTTCTGCTCAGTTTTGCTGTGAACCTAAAACTGCTCTAAAAAATAAAGCCTGTGGCAGGCCAATTCTCCCTGACAATCATACAGACAGGCCTGCATAGCACTTCAGTTACCCAGACAGATTTCCACAGAGCCACCTTAACATTGAGCAAATAGTTAAACCTAGGGAAATTAGTGCCCAGACATCAAAGCTGGAAATGAAACATATGAGCAGTAGGCTCCTTGCATGAGCTTCTCTCTAACCTGCAGCAAGTCAAAATAATAGACACGGTCTGACATTCCTACTGCCAGAACCCAACTCGTGTCAACGGAATCTGAGTCAAGGCAACAGAGGCAGCTGTTTGAATAGATTCATTGGAGAGTCTAAGGCAGCTCTCCAGCCCAAGCTGTAAAGGAGGTAAGATAGAACTAATCACTCCGGTACCACAGTAGACAGGCCTTGAAGGTACTGGGGCCCTTTTAAGTGGATTTGGCAAGCATTTTTTTGCCTGTGACCTTCTAGTTGAAATAAAATTAGTTACTAATTGACTTAGGCAAATACTGTACTTCATGTAGGCACATAACCCCAACCAATATAACCATGAAGAAAATTGTAACACTTTGAGTTATTCTGATGGAATTATCTCCAGCCTTCTCCCTGTATCCCGTTATAGCAATAACTTCCCTTCTTTCCTAGTTTGTTTGCTTGTCGTTTTTGGGCCTTGAGAAAACACAACCGGACCTGGCTTGGTTCTGGGAACAAGCCTGTTTTTAAAAAATGAGCGCAGGGGCCAGGCGCAGTGCCTCGCGCCTGTAATCCCTGCACTTTGGGAGGCCAAGGTGGGCAGATCACCTGAGGTCAGGAATTCCAGGCCAGCCTGGCTAACATGGTGAAATCCCATCTCTACTAAAAACACAAAAATTAGTGGGTATGGTGATAGGTGCCTGTAATCCCAGCTACTTGGGAGGCTTAGACAGGAGAATCACTTGGACCCAGGAGGTGGAGTTTGCAGCGAGCCAAGACCGTGCCATTGCACTCCAGCCTGGGTGACAAGAGCGACACTCCATCTCCAAAATAAATAAATAAATAAATGTACTTAGATTTTGTGAGAACCTGAAAAAAAAAAAAAAGAAACAAAGAAAAAGTAAATAAATAAGTGTAGGGAGATGGTGGGCTACTGACAAAGATTATGGGGGCAGGGAGAAGGGGAAGACACCGTGACCCTCACGAGTCATCTGCTGTCTGTGGTGCTCCCTCAGCCCGACTGCATCACCGTGGGTCTCCTTCCCGGAACCTAGTGTGTCCCTCGACAGAAGCTTCCTGTTTTTGAGGGCACTGCTATTGCCTAGTGACAGGTGGGGGTTCAGCCAGTTGGGTTCTGGCACTCCAAGGTGCTGAGTCTGGTTTCATCAGAGCTGGATCCTAAAAGCAGAACATGGAATAGGTCTTTGTGATGCTCGCCAAACACATTACAGGGGCAGAGAGGAAAGAAATTCTGCTCTGCGAAACACAACCAGTTGCCCAAGCCTATATCTGGAGCACCAGGAAAACAGAGGCACCAAAAAAGAGGGGCAGGGAGAGATGTAAAGAAAGAACTTCATAAAGGAATAATTATCAAGACAAACATCGGAATTCTTTGGCCGTTTGTTGATTTCCTACAATTGCTAACAGCCAAGTACTGCAGAAAGGATGCCAAGAACACCGGACGTTTCTTCTCTCAGTTCTAGAGGCCAGAAGTCCATAATCAAGGGGCCAGCAGGGCCATGCTGGCTCTGAAATCTGCAGGGAAGAATCCTTCCTTTCCTCTCCGAGCTTCAGGGGTTTTGCTGGCGACCTTTGGCATTTGCTTGGCTTTTAGCTGCAGCATTTCAGTCTCTCCTCTGCCTCTGTCATCATCACGTGATGTTCTCTCCTGTGTCTCTGGGTCTCCTTCTTGGAAGGAAGCCAGTCACACTGGATTAGGGGCCCACCCTGCTGTAGTATGACCTGGTCCTAATTTAATTCTATCTGTGGCGATTCTACCTACAAATGAAGTTGCCTTCTGAAGAGCCAGGGGTTAGGACTTTAACATATCTTTTTGAAGGACACAATTCAATGCCTAACAAACACCCTTCTCACTTTTATATTGAATTCTGCTGTCCCTTCTTTGGAATGACACATGGGGAGGTAGTGGTGGAGGACATCCTCTTCATGACTTAGGGCTTCTTGGGGTCTTGAGCCACCCTGGGACTTCACAGACATGATAACATAATGGCTGCTGGGGGCTTTGGGTACCCTTGACACACAGTCCCATTCCCTTCCTTGCAAGCTTACTGACCACCACCCACCACCCACCTTTCCTCTGGGGAAAAGGGCAGCTGTCTATCTCCTCAGAGCCCTCCCATCTCTTCCAGGGTTTTGCTCTCTCAGTTCTACCCTCAAATTCTTTTTCTTGTGCACTAATTTTTTTTTTTTTTTTGAGACAGGGTCTCACTTTGTCACCCAGGCTAGAGTGCACTGGTGCGATCTCAGCTCACTGCAACCTCGACCACCCAGGCTCAGGGGGGTTTCCCACCTCAGCCTCCTGAGTAGCTAATTTTTCTATTTTTGGTAGAGATGAGGTTTTCCCATCTTGCCCAGGTTGATCTCGAACTCCTGGGCTGAAGTGATCCTCCTGCCTCGGCCTCCCAAACACAAATTCTTTATATATATTTTTTTCTTTTTTCTTTTCTTTCTTTCTCTCTCTCTTTTTTTTTTTTTTTTTTTTTTTTTTTTTTTGAGACAAAGTTTTGCTCCTGTTGCCCAGGCTGAAGTGCAATGGCACGATCTTGGCTCACCACAACTTCTGCCTCCTGGGTTCTAGCGATTCTCCTGCCTTAGCCTCCTGAGTAGCTGGGATTACAGGAATGCACCACCATCCCCAGCTAATTTTGCATTTTTAGTAGAGACGGGATTTTTCCATGTTCGTCAGGCTGGTCTCAGACTCCTGCCCTCAGGTGATCTACCTGCCTCAGCCTCCCAAAGTGCTGGGATTACAGGTGTGAGCCATCGCACCTGGCCTCTTTTCTTTTCATTTGTCCATCAAGTTTCCAACAAGCATGAATTCTTATATAGATTCCCCAAGTACAAAACAGATTTTTTTTTAGCATAAATACATTTTATAGATTCATATTTGAAATATTTATTCACCTTAATTGTCATGAGGAGAGAAAGGTTACTTTGATTTGGACTAATATACAACAGAAAGTTTGGCTCTATGCAGATTTATCATAAGCCATGAAGCATAAGCGTCAGAACCCCTCATTTGCAGAAGCCCCTCCGAGGCCTGGGCAGGGTCCCAGCACTGTGTCTCTGTGGTCAAATGTTTTTGTAAAATTTGGGCCAGTTGTGGTGACTCACACCTGTAATCCCAATATTTTGGTAGGCTGAGTCAGGAGGATCACTTGAGACCACGAGTTCAAGACCAGCCTGGCCAACATGGTGAAACCCCATCTCTACAAAAAATACAAAAAAAATTAGCTGGGCATGGTAGGCAGAGGGGGCGCCTATAATCCCAGCTGCTTAGGAGGCTGAGGCAGGAGAATCACTTGAACCCGGGAGGCGGAGGTTGCAGTGAACTGAACCTGCACCACTGTACGCCAGCCTGGGTGACAGAGCAAGACTGTAAAAAAAAAAAAAAAAAAAATTGCAAGAAAGTACCTTGACCGAGATTTGTTCAAGCCATTGTCTCTTCTTATACCTTCTCTGTCCATCACACTTCCCCTTATGTCAGGTGGGATTTGAGTGGCCAGACCTAAGGGGAAATTAAAATGTGGATACTTTTAGTTCAGGCTTAATGGAATATATTTATGTGGTTTGTAGTCGCTTCTATGGATAGTCAAATTACTGCTAATAATTCCAGGTAAGAACAAGCTTTCTGCCCACGGTGCCAACAAACCCAAGACCGTGACACAAAGGGTCATGTTCAGAAGCTGCACTGCAATTGGAACATGTCCTACAAGTGTGTGGGCAATGCGGAAACAGCATACGGACCTGGAAACTCAGCTGTGGAAATTCTTCCAGTCATCAGACAGGAACATAAAAGTTCAAGTGGAGAATCAGTCTACATCAACATCTAAGCAAGCGGGGTTCTCCCCGTAAGGGATGCCCTTCATGATGAAGCATAGGCAATGGTACATTTTGTTTTCTTTTGGGATGAAAATGGTGTGAAAAAAAATCCATCATAATTCCCATGTTTGTAGACACAAGCCTAAGGCAGAGGTAATAAATAGGGAGTATATCTGAATAGGAAGTTACATGATTTACACATTTCAGCACTCAGTCATACACATACACACACACAAAACCCAATCAACGGCCAGGCACGGTGGCTCATGCCTGTAATCCCAGCACTTTGGGAGGCCGAGGCGGGCAGATCACTTGGGGTCAGGAGTTTGAGACCAGCCTGGCCAACATGGCAAAACTCTGACTCTATTAATAAAAACAAACAAACAAAAAACAAAAACAACAATTCTAAAAAAAAGACTGCATTTCAGTTATCTCTATAAAAGATGATATTACAAAATCAGTCATATGATTAAATGTATACAACCAATAAATGTAGTAAAAATATTATAGAAAAGGGCTGGGTGCAGTGGCTCATACCTGTAATCCCAGCACTTTGAGAGGCCGAGGCAGGCAGACCATCTGCGATCAGGAGTTTGAGACCAGCCTAGCCAATATGAGGAAACCCCATCTCTACTAAAAATACAAAAATTAACCAGGCATGGTGGCGGACCCCTGTAACCACAGCTACTAGGGAGGCTGAGGCAGGAGAATTGCTTGAACCCAGGAGGCAGAGGTCGCAGTGAGCTGAGATTGTACCATTGTACTCCAGCCTGGGCAACAAGAGCGGAACTCCGTCTCAAAAAAAAAAAAAATTATAGAAATGATCCAGGCAATTAATACAACTACTAAGTTTAAAAATTATGTTTAGAGCTTTTATCAGCTCTTTGAAATTTACAAATTGTTCTTTACTTTATCATTTGAAATAACTATTTACTGTGTACCCAATTTTTGGGGGAGAGACAACCCTCCATGGGTATCTCGTGTTTCCGCACACCTTGTGAGCAAGGGCACTGACCGCTTTTGTTCCAGAGGATCTTTTTAGAAATGTTTGCATAGTAAACAACTTTGGAAGATAGAGATTGTGTCTCCCTCCAGGACAGAGGGAAGAGTTGCCTACTGAGCAGTATAACTATGTCTCCCTCTTGGGCAGTTTGGACAAGTTAGCTGCAGTCCCTTTAAAAACTGGGGTTTCCTAAGCTTGAGATTCCTGTGCTGTGATGCAAACCCACTGTGTGTGCAACATTCACCTGGATGCAGCCCTGTGTCACTGTGTGGGACATGGGACTGAGGCAAATATGAAGCTCATGTGGTTTGCTGTACTGTAATAAAGTAACCAGCTAAACTAATAAATTGCATCCTGACAAAAACAGATTGAGAGCTGCTTGCTTCCCTATGTCTCTGTCTCAGACCCAGGGGTCTCATGTCTTCCACTAACATCTATGAAACTTTGAGAGGCTATTTAACTTGTGAGTAGAGCAAAATCTCTGATCGTTCACAGTTCCTGGCAGTTTTGCATTTGCATTTTGAAATTCCTTTTCTTGAGGAGGAACTCCCAAACTGTAAAGGCTTCAAGCCCCACAAATCTGGATCCACTCTAAGTTTATAGATGATGCTTTTTCATATCAGTTGCCATAGTCACTAGATTTTACTTTGACTTGCAATATTGGGAGATATATTGAACTCAGCATTCTCTAGTTGCTCCTATCTGTTGTCTTCCCTCATAACTAGTATGTAGTACAGTTCTCAACTACAGTACTATCAAACACTTGATCAGACATAAGGTACGGCACAAGTAATTTGTCACTGACCACTAAAGTAACAACATTTGTCAATTATATACTTTTTATTTTTTTGAGACGGAATCTCACTCTGTCACCCAGGCTGGAGTGCAGTGGCATGATTTCAGCTCACTGCAACCTCTGCCTCCCAAGTTCAAGCAATTCTCTGCCTCAGCCTCCCAAGTAGCTGGGACTACAGATGCCCACCACCACACCCAGCTAATTTTTTTTTGTATTTTTAGTAGAGTCAGGGTTTCACC
This sequence comes from Plecturocebus donacophilus, assembly GCA_004027715.1. Lineage (NCBI taxonomy): Eukaryota > Metazoa > Chordata > Mammalia > Primates > Pitheciidae > Plecturocebus > Plecturocebus donacophilus. The sequence continues at coordinate 5,922 of PVKP010032111.1, read as the reverse complement.
ATCTTGACCAGGCTGGTCTTGAAATCCTGACCTAGTGATCTACCTACCTTGGCCTCCCAAAGTGATGGGATTATAGGCGTGAGCCACCAAGCCCGGCCAATTATATTCTTTTTAAAAGATTAAGGGTGATTCAAGCTTACCTCTATGATGTCATTATATTTGTAAGGATGCATTCATATATCTGTTAGAACACTTTTAGCTCCAAATAATGAAAAAACCTAACTCAAATGCTTATCCAAGAAGAGAATTTGTTACCTTGCATGGTAAGAATGTCCCTAGATGGGAGTCTTCATGGTTGGTTAATTCAGTGACTTCACAACTACATCAAAATTTGAGGGGTTTTTATCTTTTTACTCTACTGTCTACAACCTATCAACTAGCTTTCCTCACGATTGCAAATGGCAACAGCAACTGTAACAGTTACACCCTTCCACACAAAGGTTCTGAGGAAAAAAAAAAAAAAGGTGGTGGGGGGGTGACTTTCTCTCCCTTTGGTCACTTTTTTTTTTTTTTTTGATACAGGGTCTGGCTCTATTGCCCAGCCTGGAGTGCTGTGGCACAAGCATGGCTCTCTGTAGCCTCTTCCACCTGGGCTCAAGTGGGGTCTCACATGTCATCCAGGCTGTACTGCAGTAGTGTGAACACAGCTCACTGCAGCCTCAGCTTCTAGGCTCAGGTGATTCTTCTGTTCAGTCTCCAGAGCTGGGAGTACAGGTGTATGATCACACTCAGTCATTTTTTTTTAATTTTTTGTAGAGAATCTTACTATGTTGCCCAGGTTGGTCTCAAGCTCCTGTTCTCAAGTGATTCACCTGTCTTGGCCTCACAAAATGGCCATTTTTAAAGAGCTTGGCCATTTTATCAGAAGCCTCTAGTCTCCTAAAAATTCTCTTCATGTCTCACTGACTAGAGTGTGGTCATATACCATTTCTGATGCCACTGACTGATAGTGGGAATAGAATCAGAAAAATTGACTTAGAAAATCAACATTCAGCCTCTAGTCCTGATGCTTGAGCAATCTCTTCCTGAAACACTTGATTCCACAGAGCAGTGTGGGTATCTGAACAAAAGTCATGGTTCTGTTAGCATGGAGAAGAATGAGGAAGTGGTTGTTGTGTGGATAACCAACAGTGATTGCTGTAGTTGCTCACTGGCATTCTGATGTGCTTTCTTGAAGAAGAAGAAAGGGATTAAGGTATAATTAGAGCAACAGGAATGGCACATAATGCAGTATGTCTCTGGAAATGTGGGATGAAAATGGCTAAAATGCATCTTGGCTGGAACCAGATTAAGACCTGCTTGCTTCTCTGTATCTCTGGTCTTCACTTTGCATGTGTTTCTTAGTTTAGAGCAATCTCACTCCCACCCTCATTGCAATAAATGTTTTAAATATGGACAGTCCTCTTTGCAAGGTAGAAATTTCAGTTATCTCAGCTTAGTTAAAAACAGCAGTTCCCCAGCATTTCAGATTTCAGTTACCCTGGTATATTAACTATGAGTAATTGCAGGAAGTACAAACTTCCTAGCTAGCTCTTTAGTTCACAGATAACTACATAAATAAAAAACATGTGCATCATAATCAATGATCAATGATGTCTGCTGTGAACACTTTGAAGAACAGGATGGACTCTCACCAAAATTTTTGGTTTGGATGTCAAGACTGATGACGCCACACACACACATCTAGAAGGTGTATTTGTTCTTTACATTGATGTGTTATTTCTGGGAAGAATAGGGCAGGCCTCCCAAGCTGGTTTGAAAATAGCTTGAACGGAAGAAGGGAGACTGGCTGGGTGTATTTATTGTACTTTGGGGAGTGGACTAGGATGAGGATTCTACACATGAGCAGGGACTTCCATGGTTTGAATCTCTCATTAGCACCAAAGGAGGGAACACACAGCCTTTCTTATCAACTTGCCCAGATGTAGGGCAGAAGATGAAGAGGGCGAGGTAAGACTTCAGCAGTCAGACATCAAAAAATGGACTTAGGCTGGACACAGTGGCTCACACCTATAATCCCAGCACTTTGGAAGGCCAAGGCATGGATCACAAGGTCAGGAATTCAAGACCAGCTTGGCCAACATAGTGAAATCCCATCTCTACTAAAAGTACAAAAAATTAGCTGTGCATGGTGGGAGGCACCTATAATCCCAGCTACTTGGGAGGCTGAGGCAGGAGAATTGCTTGAATCCGGGAGGCAGAGGTTACAGTGAGTGGAGATCGTGCCACTGCACTCCAGCCTGGGTGACAGTGTGAGACTCCATCTCAAAAAAAAAAAAAAAAGTGGGAGTTAGATTCTTTATTACAACACCACAACTTGTTTGAAAGTCTCTTGGTGACTGATTTCTGTGAAAAGCATTCAGTTCATGCACAGACAGCAAAGCATGTAGCATTGTTGCCTCATTGTCTTTCAGTGCTAACCCCATGTGACATTTCACAAAAATAGACAATCAAAAGAAGAAACTGGCCAACAAAGATCAAAGCACAGCAAAGAAACAAAATGTGCCACATGGCAGCCATGGATGGAGATGCTGGTGGGGGGCTGTGCTCTGGAGTCTGTGACCAGCCCAGGGCGGACAGGACTGTACTCCGTTCCTAAGAAGGACAGGAACTGGAGAATTCAGACTAGCCCATCCTAGAAGACTCTTTTGGAGTTATGCTGAAGGGAGGATAAAGTTCTTTAAAGGAAGCTCCAGGGCAGAAAGAGAGTAGAGAATGAGGGAAAAAAATATTTGAAGAAATAATGGCTGAACATTTCCCAACTTTGGTGAAAGACATATTTTCAGATTCAAGAAGCACAGTAAAACTCAAAGCGAAATTAGAAATAAAAAAGCAAAAAAGGTATGCCTTGGCACATCATAGACAAACTGCTAAAAAACAAAGAGAAAGAGAAAATTTTAAAGGCAGCTGGAGAAAAAGAACACACTGCATACACAGAACAACATTTTCAATGCCAACGTTTTCTTATGAAAAACTATATAGGCCAGAAGATGGTGGAACATCTTTAAAATGCTGAAAGAAAAAGTCAACTCAGAAATGCTTTTCCTGGCTGGGCACGGTGGCTCACACCTGTAATCCCAGCACTTTGGAAGGCCAGGATGGGAAGATTGCTTGCACTCAGGAGTTTGAGTCCACCTCCACCCTGGGCAACATAGTGAGACCCCCAACTCTACAAAAAATAACAAAAATTAGCTGGGCGTGGTGATGTGTGCCTGTAATCCCAGCTACTCAGGAGACTGAGCGGGGAAGATCACTGGAGCCTGGGAGGTGGGGATTGCAGTGACCCAAGATCATGCACTCCAGCTTGGGTGACAGCACAGGACTCTGTCTTGAAGATAAATAAATAAATAAACAAATAGAAACGCTTTTCCAGTGAAAGCATTCTTCCAGAATGAAGACGAAATAAAGCTATTTTCAGATAAAAGAAAACAGATTTTACTATCAGCAGACCTACACTATAAGAAGTGCCCCCCCCCCAAAAAAAGTTATTCAGAAAAAAGGGAAATGAAACCAGAGGAAAGAACAGTACTACCAGCTGGAATAAGAGAATGGTAAATTTGTAGATTAATACAAAATACATTTTTATTTTTAATGTCTTTAAAATACAGCACACTGTTTAAGGCAAAAAACTATACGGGTTGTATTGTGGGGTTTATAACATACGTAGATGTAACATATACGAAAACATCAGCATAAAGGGTGAGGGGGTGGACTCATACAGCTCCAAGTGTCCTGCATGCTACGAGCAGTGCTGCAATATGAACTTGGAGAAGACTGAAGAGTTCAGGATGCAGATTGTAATCCCTAGAGAAGCAGGTCTCCATGCGTGGTCTAGAATGACCCAGAGTCCCTAAGATCCTCTTAGAGGGTCTGTGAGTTCAAAATTATTTTCATAACAATAAAAAAGAAACAAAAAGCAAAAATGCTGGAAGTGAAATCTGAATCTACTATAAATGGAATAGTAAAGGAAATAGTTGACAGTGGGAAACATAATTTTGCTGCCACTTGGGAGGCTTTGGATGTGCAATCAAGAATTCTGCAACAGCGAGCTTGTCGCCATCATAAGGAGGAAAGTGGCTGTGATGAAAAGGACAAAGGTGGCCCTGAGGAAGTGACACGGGCAAAAACCTAACATTAAAGAAATTCTTAGAGCTATTTCATGACATTGAAAGCTCAAAGGATGAAAAGAGTCCAGGCACTCTGGCTCACGCCTGTAATCTCAGCACTTTGGGAGGCCAAGGTGGACAGATCACTTGAGGTCAGGAGTTTGAGACCAGCCTGGTCAACATGGTGAAACCCGGTCTCCACTAAAAATACAAAAATTAGCTCGGTGTGGTGGTACGCAACTGTAATCCCAGCTACTAGGGAGGCTGAGGAGGTCTCAGGTAGAATCGCTTGAACCCAGGAGGCAGAGGTTGCAGTGAGCCGAGATCATGCTACTGCACTCCAGCCTGGGCAACAGAGCAAAACTCCATCTCAAAAAATTTTTTTAAAAAAGATGTTAACTTCTTATAGTAAGTTATATGGGCTGGGTGCAATGGCTCATGCCTGTAATCCCAACACTTTGAGAGGCTAAATCAGGTGGATTGCTTGAGCTCAGGAGTTCGAGACCAGGCTGGGCAACATGGTGAAACCCTGTCTCTACTAAAAATACAAAAATTATCCAAGTGTACTGGTGCCTGCCTGTAATCCCAGCTACTTGGGGACTGAAGTGGAAGGATTGCTGAGCCTGGGAGGTCGAGTGTGCAGTAAGCTGAGATCACACCACCATACTCCAGCCTGGGAAACAGAGTGTGACCCTGTCTCAAAATAAAGAAAGAAAGAATTAAGTTATATGGCAAGAAGACAAGCACTATTCAAACTACTCTTTATAGTTTTGTTGTTGTTGTTGTTGTTATTGTTGTTGTTGTTATAGAGACAAAGTCTCACTCTTTTGCCCAGGCTGGTCTTGAACTCCTGAGCTCAAGTGCTCCTCCCACCTCAACCTCCCAAAATGCTACGATTACAGGTATGAGCCACCATACATGGCCCAAACTATTCTTGATAAGTACTTTTACAGGAAAAACAAAACAAAACAAAAAAATACACTTAATTCTCAATGTTTCTGGCATTTTAATTTAGTATCCTAAATAAACACTAACTTTAGAATTTTTTCTTCATGTACACTTATAGCAACAGTTGGAGTGTTCTCAATGTTTTGACAAAAATTTTAAAGGCCACAAAATAATAATAATAATTTTCCCATTGGTTATTAAGATCACTTTGTACTATTTGAGCTTAAACAATGATTTTTATCGTTTCTGACTACCTGGCAAATCTCTGACTGCCTGTACTTATTTTACGTGACCATTCTGTGACATGGGGCTCTTTTGATCATTCCCAGCTTTGAGAAACACAATTGTGCCCTGTTTTTTCTTGGCCCCACTATCTCCAATATCCTCTCCCTCCCGTCTCAGGTTTCTTTCCAGCTTCGCTTCTCTTGCTTACCTTTTGGATGTTGGTGATCCTGGAGCTCTGTTCTTCACCTTTTGTTTCCTACTCTGCATACTCTTCTGGTTCTGGCCTTGTTCATACCTGAAACTTCTCGCCCGTATTAGCCTGTTTTGACGCTGCTGTTAAAGACACAACTGAGACTGGGTAATCTATAAAGAAAAAGAGGTTCAATGGACTCACAGTTCCACATGGCTGGGGAGGCCTCACAGTCATGGCAGAAGGCAAAAGGCACATCTTACATGGCGCCAGGCAAAAGGGAAAAATGAGAGCCAAGTGAAAGGGGAAACCCCTTATCAAACCATCAGATCTTGTAAGACTTACTACCATGACAACAGTATGGGGGAACCACCCACATGATTCAATTATCTCCTACCTGGTCCCTCCCACAACATGTGGGAATTATGGGAGTTACAACTCAAGGTGAGAATT
>PVKP010032110.1:12500-26274 GCA_004027715.1 Plecturocebus donacophilus | reverse complement strand
GAATCTACATCAACTAATGGGCAAAACAGCCAGTTAGCATTACCAGAAGCTGTGATTTTCGTCTCTGATGAAACAGACTTTAAAACAACAAAGAACACAAGAAACAAAGAGGGACATTACATGGTGGTGAAAGGATCAATGCAACAAGAAGAGCTAACGATCCTAAATATATACGCACCCATTACAGGAGCACCCAGATTCATAGGGCAAGTTCTTAATGACTTACAAAGAGACTCAGACTCCCACACAATAATAGTGGGAGACTTTAACATTACACTGTCGATATTAGACAGACCAACGAGATAGAAAATTAACAAGGATATCCAGGACTTGAACTCAGACCTGGAACAACTAGACTTAACAAATATTTACAGAACTCTCCTCCCACAAATCCACAAAACATACATTTTTCTCAGTATCACATTATACCTATTTTAAAAGTGACTGCATAATTTGAAGTAAATCACTCCTCAGCAATTGCATAGCATTTCACAGGTTTAAATAAAATATTGGTTGGCTGCTTATTTGTTATTTTCATCCCCTATTCCTTCCTGTCTCCATTATTAAGCACAATTATTGGCATAAAAGAGGTTTTTAATACCCATTTTTAGACTGTATTCTAGCCTGGGCAATAAAACAAGAATCCCATTCTCTCTCCCTCTTTCTCTTCCTCTTTCTTTCTCTCTTTCATTCTTTTTTTTCCTTTCTTTTGCTGTTTCTTTCTTTCTCCTTTTCTGTCTTTTTCTAAATAAATAAATAAATAAATAGTCTGGAAATCCAGAGGACAGAGCTTAATTAGCTGTTGTTGTTTTTCACATCTTTTTTTTTTTTTTTTTAATTTTATTATCAGTAACCTCCATGGTAATCTCTTATGGTAGTGTAGATATGGAATTTTAAACTATTATTAAATCAGTAAAACCCCAGGTTTTATATTAATTTAAGAGGATACTGAAACAGGAGAGTTCCCTGACCCCTCACGGGACTTGCGACTGGGGTGGGACTCATTTACTGGGCTGTTGCACACTCAAACCCTCACAGGAAAGGAAGCATGCAGGTCAGCCGGGGCTAGGGCTTTTAGGCTCTAGCCTCAAGACAGTGTCTTGGGGGTTACAATTCTCTTTTATCTTTGCTATCCAAGGACAGCTAAGTGTTAACCAACTCAGTGGATAATCAGGACAACAGCCTTTTATATCCTGCTCTCTTGGTACTGGGTCCTTGTCCAGAATCCAGGAAGAATCAGGTCACACAGACTTGAAGGATGGCGAATGCAGGGATTTTATTGAGTAATGGAAGTGGTTCTCAGTGGGATGGATGGGGAGGGTGAAAGGGGTTGAAAGGGGAAGATAATCTTCCCCTGGAGTTCCGCTGTCCCATGGCCTATCTCCTCTCCAACCATCCCCAGCCAAATTCTTCTCATGTTCAAGTGCTCCTTCTCTTCTCTCTTTCTCTGCTGCACCATTGTGCATCTGTGTTGTTCTGCCGCTCTTCTGCTCATGGAGCCAGTAGTTTGAGGTTTATATGGACACAGGATAGGGGGCATGATGGGCCAAAAGGCAACATCTGGGCATGAAAAAAGCAATGAGCATTCTCATTTAGGGCTGTCAGTCCAAGCCTGAGGGTGGAGCCCTCATCAGTCACCCCACCCTCCTGCCTCCTGTCTATATCAATACAGTGTATGACTAGAACCACTCTAGAAATATTTAGACTATCTTGCTCAAGAGAAATCCTTACCAGAAATCATTGAATTAATGTAGCCTAAACAGTGAAGAGGGAACCCTTGCACTGAGAATCGTTCACTACCAGCCTGTTTTCTTCAAGAAGACAAATCCATCCCAGAAGATCCCAAAATTTAACCATAAGTGAAATTCTACTAGGAAATATCTTTCTATTATTTAAAATTAATATAAATAAGAGAAAAACAACAAAAAAGGAAAAATTAATTCTAAAAACTGTAGTGGAATACAAGCAGAAAGGCTATATTCTCATTCAGTCTTATTTAATTAACTATCACAAAGGAAAAAGGAAAGAAAGAAACCAAGTAGTACATTTTTAGTGCTCTAGATAGTCATTGTATTTCAGTTTAACACGGATCGAGTTGCTCTTTTATTGAGGGTGGGAATGTGCTGCCTGGTCCCATCTCTATATAGTGAGAATTCCAGGACGGACTACTGCCAGGAATTATTCTGTGATTATAACTTAAAGTTAGAAGTGTAACTCTAAAGTGTAATCCAGAGCCTGCAATTTATGAACAGCAAAAAGACTTTATGGTATAAACATGCTTGTAATGTTGAAACACAGCTAAGATTTTCAAGGCAGTTGAACTACTTCTGAAAATATTTTGGGTGGCTTACACCTATAATCCCAGCAGGTTGGGAGGCTGAGTTGGGGGTGGATCACCTGAGGTCAGGAGTTTGAGACCAGCCTGGCTGACATGGCCAAACCCCTTCTCCAGTAAAAATAGAAAAATTAGCTGAGCATGATGGTGCATGCCTGTAATCCAAGCTACTAGGGACACTGAGACAGAAGAATGGCTTGTACCCAGGAGGCAGAGGTTGCAGTAAGCCGAGAATGCTCCATTGCACTCCAGCCTGGGCAACAGAGCAAGACTCTGTCTCAAAATACATACATATATTTTGGTTTGTTCTATTTTCCTTTGTTTTTTTTTTTGGTTGTTGTTGTTCCTGAATGTAACCAAAAGTATCTGGTTGAGTAACTAACTGTATTGTGTGATCCACATTCAAATAGTTTATTACAACCAAAATTTTAAAATCAGGGAAATCTGAAATTGCATTCACCAATAGATCTTCAAAACGATGATAATAAAGCCCTTTAAGAAGATTGCTCTGTTTAAAAGTCTTAGAATAACAGATAAGAAATTTCAAAATATTTTATCCTTTTAAATTGCTAAGTATTTTGGAGAAGTCTCTATATTTTTAGGATGGATTTGACTGAATAATATTAATAATAGTATTAACAACAGAAATAATAGTAATAACAACAGCTAGCATTTATGGATATCCTAACATATGCCAGGCATTTTATTTAGAAATTTACCCATGTATTAGATAATTTCATAAAATAGTCTTATGAGATAGTATAGCTAAGAGTTATAATCATGAACCTATTTTAAGAGGAGGAAGCTGAGACTTACAGAAGTTAATTGATTTGCCCAAAATCACACAAGGAGGAGATGGTAGAGGTAACATTTGTGCCTGAGGGGTCTAGCTCCAGGGTCCATGCCTTTACCTGCTTTCGTTCCAAGCAAAATTGATTTATCATTCAAATGCATTGGGTATTTATATACCAAATATGATTTTACTAAATGCTTTATGCTGGCCAAGCAAAGAGGAAAAAATGCATACAACCACATTTAATTACACATTGCTCACCAAATCTCTATTGTGAGCTTCGGGAATAAGGACATCTGCTCCTCTTTTGTGTGTGTGTTTTCGGCCTGGAAGCTACATTCAGTATCATAAGTATGCAACTGTCCCATGTCTTTTGTATATGTTTGCTTTAAAGGCCCATTCAAATTAGTCAGCCTTCCACCCTTAAGGCTCTGAACAATGAGTGTAGGTTGGCATTGACCACCTTCATATTCTCTGATACCTGCAAAATTGTTCTATAAGAATATTTCTTCCCTAAGGGAGGAAATTTCGTGCCTTTTAAACTCCAATTATCCATGTTACTTGTAACTTTTGCTTAAGATAACAGTTAGCTCCATTATTATTGTAAATAAACAGACTATCTTGGCCTTTAAAAGTGTTACAGACCACAATTACATATTTTTTTAAATATAAGACATGGTAATCAATAGACGGCACTTTAATATATAGTCCCATTGAGCTTTATAAACATTGGAAAAGTCTTATTTTGGTAACTACATTTTTTTAATTGAAAATCTTCCTGCTAGAGCTTCAAAAATGCTATCAAGATGTATATGGTAGTGTTATCTTTAAAACAATACAATGATCCACGGGATCCAACCTTAGCTTTCTTACCGGGAATACTTTTCCTAAAGCTAAGGTAAATAAGAAACTTCTCTTTTAATTGATGAATTATAAATGTATTCCTTGTGAACTGTAAGTATTTAAATATCATTTTTTGAAAATGGCTGTCTTAGCTATCCTCTAGAACATAAAGCAATGACTTAATAGAGCTGTTCATATAGAGTTTGAGCTGTAGCTGAATCATTGCCTTCTAATTTATGGTAAATAATTTATTTTTATTTGAGCAGAAGACACTTTACCAAGGTTTGGGTAGTAATAAATAGCAATGAGTACCTGGAGGTACAGAGGTAGCCTTGAAAGGTTTAGAGTAATGCCTTAATTATAACTGTTTCTGCTCCTTTTCTACTCAATCCTTCAAAAGCAATATATATTTTATTTTTCTATTATTTTAATATTCTTCCATTCATAAATATATATTGAGTACCAGGTATGAGACTGGTACCATACCAGGCACTGGGTGTGCACAAGTGAACAAAATGAGCCAAAACTTCGAATCTCATGGAACTCACCATTTAGAGCCAAAAGGTATTTTTAAAAATAAATCAATAATTACATCATAGGGTATTTATAAGATGATGAGTGCCAGCAAGAAAAATGAAGCAGGGGAAGTAAAGTCCTGGAGAAAGTTAGGATGCAGTTTTCAAAGGCGAGTAAAGACTTTACAGAGAATGTAATACTTGAGCAGAGCCATGAATGAGGTGAGGGAAGATTCATTTAGGTTCCTGAGGGAAAAGGATTCTAGACAGGTTTTTTTACATAGTTACATTTGGTCAAGGTTGCTTCACCCAAAGAAATTTTATATTCACTTCTTTTTTTCTTCCCAAGAGAGCTAAACTTAGGAAAGTCAAGTATCATATGAATCCTCTAGACTGTGAAATCCTTGATGAGAAGAACAATGTCTTATTCACATTTTTTATCCTCAGAGTCTGGCTCAGTGCCTGGTATAATAAACGTTGAGCGAGAGCAGCAAAAAGAGAATGGAGAAAGGAAAAAAAAAAACATGCAGATAAACACAGTACTTCTGCCTTCAACCCAAATTCCCATCTCCATTTTTTACATTTTTCTAATAATCATTATATTTTACATAATCAACATGATAATCTGTTTATAGTTTAATTTCTTTTTTTAAAATATAAGAAGTATCTTAAAAGATAATTAAAGTGACTTCACCCCAAATCACTTGTTTCTTCTTTATTTTGATTATGTTCTGCTTGTTAGGCAAAGGAGAGTTGGCATCAAGTTGTGTTGCCATTAAGCTCTGTAATACAGGCTTTTTCCCATACTCCTTAGTATGATCTCTTGAAAATTCATTGAATGATACCAGTGTGTACATCTCTATCACAGCCCCATATCTGCTTCCTTCATAGATCTTATCACAATCTGAAATTGTCTTGTCTTCCTTTCTTTACAGTCTTCTTGACTGCAACAGAAGTATTATGGAACTTCATATTTAACCCTTACTCTAAGGACTTATCACATAGTGGATAGTCATGAATATATCTGGAAGGAAGGAAGGAAGGAAGGAAAGAAGGGAGGGAGGGAGGGAAGAAAGGACTGTAAAAACAAAAGGCAACAATATATCTATCCTAGGAGACTTACTTTCTTTGTAGATTATAATTTATTCAAAGGCTTTCAATAAAAGTAATAAGATTCTTAAGTGATTCTAAAATATGTTTAGTTGGACAAAGCCCAGTTTCATGAAAATAAACGGTTAGATGTAAATAAATGGTTACATGTTTCTTTCTCAAAATGTGCACACTTGTAGAGTTTTGCTAACTAATAACGGGGAAACACTAGTTCACCCACTAAGGAGCATTAAAAAAGTCAAATTACATGGATCCATTTGTATTAACAAGCTTGAGAAAAATTAATATAGTTGGTAACTTTCTAATCTGCTTTTGGATTTTTGAGATACATAATAAAGATATTACTAATATGAAATATTATTAAGTAGTTCTAGCAAATTTATTTTATTAATACTTTTAATCAATAATTATCTTTCCACATTGGACTTTTTAATTTAATCTATCATCATGTTTTAAAAATATCCCTAAAATTAATTTACGATATATTTTTTATCACTTGAAAAAAAAAAGCAATCCACAGTTTATTAAGCACTTACTATGTGTAGGGAGTTATGTAAGGAAGAATTTGTCAGAAATCAAAAGCATAGCTCATTCTCCTTATACAAAATTTGTAACCATCTCCATGATATAAATTAATCCATAGACAATCAAGTGATAGAATTTGTGGCTTCTGGTGAAAAAGTATCATAAGAATTAGATTTAGAAGGATAAAGAGTATGAGAAGAAAATTTCATGTACTAGGACACAACAAATCAGAAGCACAAATTAGAGAAAGCGCTAGATGTGTTCTAGAACTATTGAGTAGTGGAGAGGGGACATATTCCAATCAGAGATAAAATCAGAAATTGAGTTGCTGATAGAATGAGGGGATCCGTAATGGGAAAGCTAAAGATTTTGACTGTATGCTATTGCACAAAATTCAAATAACTACATAAAAATAAAAGTTTGCAATTCTAAATCATGCTCCATGAATGAACAAGAACAGAGTGAAAATTTAGATATAAGTCTCTTAATGACTTTGATTTCTCAGCAGTTCAAGAAAAAAATCCAACAAAAACAAATCAAATTGAAAGTGAAAGCTATATCCAATAGAAAGATTACCTTGGATTTATACAGCACTTTACCACCTAAGAGCTTGTAGCTATAACTAAGAAATATTCACTCTGTGTAAGCCCATACACTTATGTATTTATGCATGTGTGTATACATATGCATGGAATTGTTCTTCACTATAATATGGATATTAGTTACCAACATATGCCAACTGAAACACATTTCTGAAACATACTAAATATGAAAAAAAAGCTGGGATGTTAGTTAGCAAATGTCATATGTGTGCATCCATTATATAGACAGGAGTTTTTAAACTGGGAGTAGGAGAAGGAAAAAGAAAGGAGGACAGATTATATTTACTGAGTACCTGCTGTTCATTATTCCCTGTGCTGAATGCATTACAGAGGTGGCTTTCATATAATACTCCAGGAAACAGAAACATAAGACCATGAGGTAAGGAGATTTTGAAGTACTGCTCTACTCCAGGAATGCGTACTTGATCTAGACTCCAGGCAAAATTTTCTCTCCCACAGAAAGTCATAGGGCTTTTATATGGTTGCTGGAGATATCAAGGATGTCAAAGTTTGCTTTAACTACCAAATGAAAGGAGTACAGCAAACTACCTTATGAAGGCTGATTACGTTTGGTTATACTGATGGAAACTTTAAGTCAGACCAGTTAATGACAGTTTTTGAAAATCAGCGGCATGGTCTTTGGGTCTAGTATTTTGCTGTGGGTATTTGTGAGAACACTCAAATTGGCCAGCAGTTAAAATGAGTCTTGCCCAATTGACAGATGTGAGCCCTTCAGAGACCAAAGATGTTCATCGTTGTTGGAGCAATGGAGCAAAAACACAAAGAGGGGAAGTCTCTGCGTCATTGTAGGAGTTGCAAATTTCTCCAGGCCAGTAACAAAGCTGCCTGTGGCTGGAGAATCTTACCAACAAGATGGTTGCTCTATGAAAACAGAGGAACTTGAGGAGGAAACCATTACTATGTGGGATCAAAGGCAGCAAAATTTTCCCTGCAATGATGGTGCATCTTGGAGTTCTGACCTCCAGGACAATTTTACCTATTTCCTATCTTCTACCGCTTATGTACTTATCATGCATTCTTCAACCTAAATCGTAGTCTCTCAAGCACCTCTTACCAGTTTCAACTGCGTTAGAAACTCCATTGCAGATGTCTGAAAAACAACTCCAGCTTACATGACTAACACTGGGCTTTGTATCATCTCCTTGGAAGGAAAAGGAAAAAAGAGGGAAAAAAAACTCACTTTCCCAAGTCCCTAGATGGTGCATTGGATTCTCCATCCATCACCAAAGGTGGAAATCTGAGAGTCATTTTAAATTTTTCCCTACTTTTTATTTGTCATTTTCAATCAGTCTCTAAATCCTGTCAACTTCATCAATCCAATATTCCCCCTCTATTTAATGTGTAAGTTCAGATATTTTTACTCCAAGAAAGTCTTTTTTTTAAGATGCTTGCTCAGTTGGAACTTCTCATTCTTTTATTCCCTTCTAATTTTATTTTCTTCCTATCTCAGCTCAGAAGCCTTCATTATACTAATTTTTTAAATTATTATTCTCCCCCCACCTTGCCCACAAACATCCTTTTCATTTTTTTTCTGTAAACTCCAAAAGCAATCAATCTGATTGATCATTCACTTTGGATAATGCTGGAGGGATTTAATTAAATTGGGCTAATGCTGTTATAAATCCATAAATCAATGTCCTCCCAATGCACTGGCTCGTCAATACTTTTATACTTTCATGATCATCTCTCTTTCTCTCATTTGTGAATTTTACTAATCTTTTCAAGCCTTCCACCCTGTATCTAACCTCTTCATCAGAAGGTGCCTTGCTTCACAGGGGGGAAAAAATGTGTGCATATAGATGGATGAATGGATAGATAGATTAATAATTAACTGAAGGCCTCCTCAAGTTTCTTCCTCTTCTGGAAACTTACGTATACACATAATCAAACTAATTTCTTTTCTCTCTCTTTAAATAAATGACTGTTCCTTCTGTTACTCACCCAGTCACATGGCTTTATCATCTACAGATTGATCGCTTCCAAAAATTGTATCTCCAAACTTACCATCTTGAAAATCTGCCTTTGCTTTCTGCTCCAACGTGCTCTCTGGTACACTCAATAATCCCTATCTCAGCTATTGTCACCAAACCGGGAATCACCCTCAGCTCCTGTCTCTCCTTCACTCCCCATCAACCCATTAGTAAGCCCTTCTATGTACTGAATCTATTCATTTCTGTCTCCAGCAACTACACTGATTCTGTGCACTATCCTCTCATCCAGAATACCCCGATGGCTTTCTGCCTCATTTTACTATTTTTACTGATTCCTTCCAGTTCATTTTCCACATGACAACAATAATGGTATTGAAACTCAGATTTAAGGATGCTGCCCTTCAATGGCTTTCCATTGAGCTTTGCATACATCAGACTTTTCTTATAATGGCTCGTAAGACCCCATGTTATCAGGCCCGTATCTACCTCTCTCCTCACTTACAGTGAATTGCCACAGTGCTCTTTTTCCATCTCCTCAAACTTACCAGGCTCTTTCCTTCCAGAGACACTTTGCAAATGCTGTTATTTCTTCCTAGCATGCCTTTCCCAGCTCTTAACATACATTGCTCATTCTTTCTTCCTCTCCCTATCTCAGCTTAAATGCCATCTTCTCAGAGAGAGATTTTCTCTGGTCACTCAATCTAAATAGGCTTCCCATCCGTACCTCACCAAGTTATTTTGCATTTCAGCACTTTTTTCTTTCTTCTAGCATTGAGCACCATATACATAAGTTTGGTTCAACTATTTTTTTTGGCATCCCATACTACCCTGCTCCATGAAAGCACAGTCTGTGTCTTGCTTTTCAGTGTATCCCCAGAACCTAGCTCAGTGTCTGAGAAATGGGAGGTGTCTACTCCCAGTGATCTGTGCTCTAGTTATCACTCGCTTGGTCTTTTGGGAGGTTGCCCCAGTTGCTAACTCTCTCTTCTGTTTTTCAGCCTCTGTTTATCTGCCCTGTTATTTGTATCTCTGCAGACTTTCCACGTGAACCCACCCCTGTCAAGGGCTTTACTGAAGTTCCTTATCAGACTTTTTTGGCTCTCATATTAAGCCATATTATCCAAGCTAATCACTACAGTAATGAAGACAACAGTGTTGCTTCCTTATATCCCTCCTCTGTTTTATATCTCATTTTTTCAGAATCCAAATACTTCTTTCACATCTGAATGCGTCACTGGCCTTTCAAATGTAAAATATCCAAAAATAAATTACTGACCCCTAATAACTCTTCCTTGTGTATTTCCTGTCTCCTTCTGCCATTCAGCCATTCCCCAAAAGTAGAAAGTTTGACATTATCCTGAATTGCTCCTTACCCATGAGCCAGCACATCCTCCTGATTATATGTCCTAAACAACTCCTCTCTGCACTACCTTATATTCCAATTCTCCTTCTTTCTGCCCTCTTTGTTTGCTTTCTATTTCACCAACTCTGTATTCTTACCTTCTCAAAAACAAGTCTGTTAAGAAACTCTGTGCTTTAAATTTATTCATGGGTCCCTTCTGCTTTAAGAATATATCAAATCTTTAATCTTTACCATGGCATATGAGGTGTCAAAAGAAAAAGCAAACTTTGTAAAATATTTAGAGATTTATTCTGAATCAAATGTGAGTGACTATGGCCCAAAGCAGTCTCAAGAAGTTCCAAGTACATATGTACAAGGTAGTTTAGTTAAAACTTTGTCTTATATGTTTCAGGGACAATAGAAGCCATCAATTAATACATGTAAGGTAAACACTGTTTTGGTCCAGAAAGGTGGGATGTGGTGGGAAGTTTACAGGTCATAGGTAGATTCAAAAATTTTCTGATTGGCCATTGGTTGAAAGAGTTAAGTTACTACTAAAAACCTGGAATCAATAGAAAGGATTGTCTGGGTTAAGATAAGGGTTTAAGATACCAGGTTCTGGGTTTTTTGTTGTTGTTTTTTTTGTTTTGTTTTGTTTTGAGATGGAGTCTTGCTCCGTCACCCAAACTGTAGTGCAGTGGAGTGATCTTGGCTCACTGCAACCTCCGCCTCCCGAGTTCAAGCAATTCTCCTGTCTCAGCCTTCCGAGTAGCTGGTATTACAGGTGTGTCCCACGTATAGCTCCCAGCTTTTTTTTTTTTTTTTTTTTTTTTTTGGATTTTGAGTGGAGATGGAGTTTTGCCACATCGGCCAGGCTGGTCTCAAACTTCTGACCTCAGATGATCTGCTCACCTCAGCCTCTCCAAGTACTGGAATTACAGGCATGAGTCACCATGCCTGGTCTAAAGTTCTTATTACGTTGATGAAATCTAATAGGTGGCCACTCTTAGAGACAATAGGTGGCAAATATTTGGTATTCAGACCTTTGAAAGGTGCTAAACTCTCCAGAAAAGACTCAGTAAAGGGAAGGAGATTCTGTATAGAATGCAATTTTTCCCCACAAGAAACAGCTATGTTGAGCCATTCCAAAATATGTCAAAGAAGTATAATTTGGGGTAAAATGCTTTGATTTCTTTTGCAGCCTGCTATCTGTCATGTGATGCTCTGCTAGAATCAGGTTGGAATTTAGTATCTTACTGCTACAAAGAGTCTGTTTTGTCACTTAAAATATCAGGTTTAATGTTAATGTTGGTAACTTGTGCCTGGATTTGAGAGAAAACTATAATGGGGCATGTCTGAGCTCCCTTCCCACCATGGCCTAATCTAGTTTTTCAGGTTTCTTGGAAATCCCCTTGGCTGAAAGAGGGGGTCTATTCAGTCATTTAGTGGCAGGGGGTTGGGGAAGGCAGGAGCTCTTAGAATTTTATTTTTGGTTTACAGAGGTCATCTTTTATTATCTAGCTCCTGTTCGTTTTCTTACCTTATGCTTTTTAAATCACTCCTCCCTAAGAACTTTTAACTCTGATCAGGTTGCACAACCAGAGATTCTCTGAAACCTCTATGCGTGGGGCCTACTGCCTCATTAACCTTATGCAACTGAAAAACTAGAAAGTTATCATCAAGAGCTAGTTCAAATGTTACCTTTTCTATAAAACCATCTCAGAACCTTTGTCCTTCTCATCTCTGGAAATGCATTATTTGCATCTTACATATTGATGGCAATTATTGAGCTCTGCCTCTACTAGAACCTGGGTATTTAGAGGCCTGGAAAATTTATTATCTTCTCCAGCTTTGTTCACAGCACCTAACACAAAGTAAACACTCAATTAATGCTTGCCAAACTATCAATAAATTAGCAAAAAGTGACAGAGTAATTAAAACCTACTGCTCACACGTTGAGGATATATTTCAGTTAGACATTAGTACCTGAGGTGGTGTTGCAGGGATACTGCAGGTAGCGTGGCCTAACCTAAAGAACGGGGCTTTGGAGCAAGATAGGCTTGAGTTTCAATCAATACTAGCTCAGCAATGTAGCAGTCCATAGCAGTCTGACCTTGTACGAGCTCTCTAAAGCTTTTCTTCCTAATCTATATCCCAGAGATAATAATACCTACTTTGTAGACTTCTCTAAGGATTGAATAATGAAGTATGTAAAGCATTTACCACAATGCTTGGCACATAGAAAAGATTCCATAAATATGGCAATTATCATCACTGCAAATGCAGTTCTTGGGAAATATCTCTGTGATCATTTCAGTTTGGTTAATTTGTACATCCCCTTGCTCCCACAGTGGATGTTATAACACGGATAATGAGTGAATTATCAGGGCCATAAAGACAAGGTCACCAATGAACACTGTTTGCTTTTTCATTGATCTGTTTTACACGCTCTATGTCAATCTTACCTCTTTGAAGAAATCTTACCACTTAAATATAACTCCACTCTAAGTGGTCCATTAATTCTCATATTTTACCATTTTGCAATAAAGCAATGGCATGTAATTGGGAAAGTACTGCCATTTGAAATGTTTTCTCTGGTTTCTCTGAGCATGTTTGTTTTCCCATTTCCACTGCAAGTCTCCGACCTTTGAGATCAGGGTCCATTTACTTGAACTCATTCATATCCCTCCTAGTATCCAGTAAAATGTGTGTACAAATAGACATGAAATAGACTTTTGTTAAAAAGAGAATTTAAAATATAATTTAATGCCTAAGTTCATAAGTAAATATACTTGTTAATATGTTTAGAAATGTATTTCATCTGTGGTCATAATATATAAAATATGCCTGTGCATTCTATATGATTTTGAGATATATAGAACATAAAATTATGTTCACGCTTAGGTCTTCTATGCGCAAAGTCAAGTAAAGTGGACATTTTTAATACTCATTTAAGCATATAGAGCATTTAATTTATAAGTAACTACTCAATCTAGTACCTAGTCATAAGCAGTTTTATTACTTCAGGGAGCACAGACAGAAAACGAAAGAAACGCAGTAATTTATTGGCATGTTCTTAAAAAACTCTAAGGTCATTCTTAAGAAATAAGGAAGAGAACAACCTCAAAACATAACCATACAAAGTGATTATGTAGATTGCCTAGCCCTCAACAAACCTTTAATTTAACTGGGTTACTGGAAACGAGGCATACCACACAAAACACTGACTAGACTATGGGGAACCCAGGGCAGACAGGTTTTTTACATGTATCAGGGGATTTCATTGCACTAGTTACCTGCTCTCTGGAAAGTAGAACAGTGCCAGGGAATAATAAAGGGTAGACAGTGAGAGAGGTCATAGTGGGTAACCATGTTTCATTGAACTATTTACCCAGTCAGCTCTCCTCTGCCCTAAAGGAAGACAAACAAACAACCTGAAACACAGTCAGATTAATTTTATTCAGCATATTGTATTCTTCGGGTTTTACGTGAATTCTAAACGTTTAAAAAGCTAAATTTATTTCTTTAACTACATCTCAAGTATTTATGTTGTCTGGTATGGTATAGATGTTATATTAAAAGAAACAAGTCCCCACAGTTCAAACACGGAGGCCCTGCTGTTGAATAGCAGAATGCAAGAAAGAGGGCTTTTATTGCTAAACTTAATATTGTGGTTTGTTTATAGCACATCTGTCGAAAAGTTCATCGGTAGAGTATGTTCAGCTGTGCCTATTCTCAAGGCCATTATTTTCAACTA
>PVKP010032110.1:0-7500 GCA_004027715.1 Plecturocebus donacophilus | reverse complement strand
AATGTGTTACTAAAGTCAAGACTCATGTTTCTTCGTCTCTCAAGTTACATTTATGTTTTCTGTGTTATATACCTCTATCTAGATTTTTTTAAAAGCCATTTAAGCTAGAAGTCATACTTACAATTTATGTTTATTCTTACAGTGCCTAATACTTTATTGAGAAAACATAAATGATTTTAATTTCTACGGATAAACTATTTTTGGAGAGCCCTTCTTGTCTGAAGTCATTGTGTGTGTTCCGACCAGATGGGAATGGGGAATAGAATTTGGTAAACTTTGAGGAAAGATAATTGACTAGCGATATCCTGAAGCCTCTCTGAGACCATTCCCCGAATATGAAGCTGAAAAGGAACAATGAGACCTGTGGCAAAGCCCTGGACCCTAGAGAAGCTTTTTGTGTTGCCTCTTATGATATCAGTCATGGTTGCTATAACAGAGTTTAACTGCAGTGTTCTGGGCAAATGCCGGCATTGATACAGTTATGTGGGCTTCACACACTCTTTCAGCATTAGGAGGTGTCATTTTAGATGGTTTCCCTTTGGAAAGCAATATAGGAAATCTATTCTAGGGGAGGTTACTCTTAAAAGGGTCATGTTTTCAGTCACCTTCAGAGTTGTACCAACCTTTGTTAGAAAGAGACACTGTATTTGTTTTTTCATGATCTGATAAAGCTTGAAATTTTCTTTCCTCTATGGTTTAATAAATGAACTTCAAAAATGCAGTTGATGAGTAACCATGAGGCTGAGCTATTACAGAAATATTAGGCAGAAGCACTCATGGTTGTGCTTTTACCAATTCAAAAAACAAGGCAAGCTGTCCTACATTTACGGCAACTATATTTACTGAACAAAGATTGAAACCTACTGCTAGACAAAGCTTAATTGCTCTATGGATGTGTGTATCCTGCAAATAGCCTAAGTTGAGTTTATGTAAGTGACTAGCATAAATGGCAGGGAACAAAAAGTCCCCACCATTTGACTTAGAGTAATTAGAATAGCAAGCAAACCAAAATTGAATACTTTTGAGAAGATTATGTAATCAATAGTCTTGAAATTCATTTACAAATGTTAGTTAACAATGTAAAGCTGCTTTAATTTTTTAAATTCGGAATCAGTAAAATTTTAAATGCTGAATTACTGGTAAAGAGATGTTTTTAACTAGATCTGAGATAAATGATCTGAATGCAATAGAAAACTGAGCAAATAGTGTAATTAACAGTGTAAAACCACAAGGAAGGTTGAGAGGACAGAAATGTAGAATTTAAGAGGACAGAAAGGTTTACGCTGTCTCTGACTGTAAATAAGTATTCCCTTGACCAAATAGAGATCTATACTTATACAGAGAACCTCTTTCTGGAAAAAAAAAAAAAAAAAGTAAGCTCCTATTTGAACTTATCATCAAACTACATTTTCCACATAGGAAATGTTGAGTCTTATTTATATATTTATTTATAACTATTCACTTGTAGTTTTGATTGTCATCAGACCAGACTTTCCAAATTGAACTTGTATGCTGATTAAAAGTAACAGCAGTGTGTTTATTAAAGTCAGCAAATCTGTGATTCAAAAAGACACCTTACTAAAGGGTCAGGATTTTATATTAAGAAAGAATGTCTGAGAGCATGGGAGAAATGCTACTCTTTGAGCAAAAATATTTTATTGCTGTGAAAATCACACATTAATAATTCATTTTTCATAGAATCTGCACTTCTGGCTCTTGGAAAGGCATAATAGTTTGAGAGCCCTACTAGGGTGAGAAGAACATAATGTGCCTACCTTAGGCACACTGTAAAGTTAACTGACTCCTTTCTACCAGGGTGTGGAAAGCAATCCTTGGAACATAGTGCAAAATTCCGTCCTATTTAAAAGCACTCTGAATTGTTGTCTGTAACCTCCAACTTTACAAGAGCCCATATTGAATTAATAAAATGAAACAAACAAGAAGAATGGTTTGAAGGGTGCATTTCAGGGACTGTGTAAGGAAAAGGGAAAGGCTTTCAGGCTACTCTACCTGTTGTATCCAATTATCTAACCTTCAGACACATAAATTAGTTACTATGATTGGCACTGGAGTACAAAGATAAACTAGACCTACTCACTGGACTTAGAAAGCTCACCGTCTGGTAAAGGGGGCAGTCAGGTAAGAGACCATTAGAAGCTGATGATTCAAGGACAGAGTATTATTGCACAGCGTATTATTTGAACAAATAAGACAGGAAGTTATCCTGGGAAAAGATAACATCTGAGCTGAGTCTTAGGGAAAGACTAGAAATTCATCACAAAATGTTGGTGTGTTCTAGAAAAAGAGATTAACATTCAGAAGGATGATCCATACAAAGACTATTCAAGCAAAATCACTGAAAGTAAAAGCAGTGTGGTTTATTGGGAAAACTAAAAATGCTTTGAGAGCATAAAATGTCAAGTAAGAGATAAATGGAGATGTAAGCAAGGGCCAGATATTGGAGAATTTTATATGTCATGGTAAGGAGCATGGATTTCATTACATAAGGAATTGGAAGCCACTCAGTATGAGCAGGTGAGAGATGTGGTTCCAGCGAAGCAGAGACAAAAACGTAAGATACCATTTTTGTCAAGGTATATCATTAATATATCAAAGTAACAGTTTATAGTTTAGTAATCTTAAGTTTCTCTTGTGTACAATATTTAAATTATACACCAATATTCATGGAATAAATGTTGGCTAATACTTATTCTGTGCTTGAAAATCTGTGTAGGAAAACACATGACACTAAGAAAAGTTTAAGACAATATAATTATTTATGTAATTATTTTTAATTGTACTAAGATTATAAATGTTATTAGAGTCCTACAAAAGGAGATGAGATGTCAGGGCAATTGGGAAATTTTTCTAAAGTTGTATTATTTTCCCTTTTCTTTTGTACAAATTTATGGGGAATATGTGTGATTTTGTTATATGCATAGATTGTGTAGTGATCAAATCAGGGCTAATATGGAACTTAAACTCTTACACATATGTGAAAATATAAATCTTTTCATTTTGTTTCTCCATTTGTGTTAGCGAATGAGACACCCACCAAATATTTTATTTGCTCCCATACTTTTCTCATTTTCTTTGCCATTAGGGAGGGCCATATGACTACTCCCAAGGAAAACAGAGTAGCATTGATTCAAGTAGTTCTACACTTACGTATGATTTCCCAGCTCTTTTCTCACCTTGCCATGGTCTCTGGCAGTGTTTTATGAGGTTAAGTCTCCATGGCCTGGGTCCCTGAGTGACCACCTGGAGCAGAGCCACTTGCCACATCACCAAACCAATGTTTGTGCAACATAAGTAATTTTTTTTTTTGAGATGGAGTCTTGCTTTGTCATCCAAGCTGGAGTGCAGTGGCACTATCTGGCTTCAATTGATTCTCCTGCCCCAGCCTCCTGAGCAACTGAGATTACAGGTATCCACCATCACACCTGGCTAATTTTTGAATTTTTAGTAGAGAAGAGGTTTCCCCATGTTGGCCAGGCTGATCTCAAACTCTTGATCTTAAATGATCCTCCAGCCTTGGCCTCCCAAAGTGCTAGGATTACAGGAATGAGTCACAGTGCCCAGCCTGGTATAAGTCAAAATAAATCTAATTATCCAAACGAATACACCATTCATTATTATTCCTTCTCTACTGTCTTATACCTTGCCTAGTTTAGACCTCTATGGGAGCCTTCTGTTGTTCTCTCTTCCACATTACAAACTCTTCCTATGTGTGTAACGCTACTTTCAGAAAATAAAGATATAATTGCTAAAATAAAACGAAATAAGACAAAACCAAAAATTTCATAATTAAATTAAATTTTGAAAGAATAGTGAAGAAAATATACCAAAATTCTAGCAGTATGTCTATCTAGGAAAGACTTGGGCAATTGGTTTGTCTTACTTTAATATGTTTTGCAGTTTTTCTAAAATAAGCCTGAATTGTTTTTATAATTAAAAAAAACCCTTTTAAAATTAAATTTAAAAAAATGATTTGGAAGCTTGCCAGAAATTGGCTCCCAAGAACACCAAACAGAAATGAAATAGTAAAGAGAGTAATCTGATGTTTTTTTATACTCTAAACATATGTGTGAGTTCTTATTTTCAAGGCTGTCTCAATCTCTGCAATACTTTCTACCCTGTTCTTTGGAGAACATGATCAAATCCAATATTGTAATATCAAGTTATAATTATTTTATAGTTTGAAATAAAATATTTAGTCTATTTCTTATACTAAGAATTACTTATATATTGTGCTGCCGAAATTATGTTTGAATGCGCTGAGAAGTAAAACATTAGTCTTTTTTATTTGCTTCAGTCTCCTTTTTGCCAATAAATTTTCTATGTGTGTCATTCAAAAACATCCCCATAGAACCTTATATATTCTATTGGAAATGTTTTATCTAAAATATCTAACTTATTTTCTGCCCTCTGGAAGCTAATATTCAAAGAAAAATATCTAGACATCTATTATTTTCTCCTACAGAGTTATCATTCAAACATATTTGTTATTTTTTTGTTCAAGTGTTGTTTTTCCTAAATATTGTAAATATAAGGGAAATATTATGGAAAAAGTAAATTAGCACACAAAGTTATGCTGGAAGGTTGATTGCTCCCCTATGAAGATATTCTAATTAAATCTTTTCCAATCGAATCTCCCCAAACTTAAATTTTCAGATTTCACTTTGAATTAATGCTGTAATGAAACTGAAGAAAATGTGTGTGGAAGAAAAATGTTGTATTATTTTTAAGATCTCAAGGACCTGAGGTTGATTAAAGTAATAGCATCCTGACTGAAATTACCAAGGATATTTACGGGCAACAAGATGAGCATAACATTTTAAACATAACTTTCATCTAGATTCTTTCTGTTTTTTAATTTCATAAGTTACCTTAAACTTCAAATGTTTTAAGACTGCCTCTTAAAGCTAAGAAGAGGACAAATCAGGCTGTAATTTGTAAGTAACATGTTGCCCATTTTTCTGATTTGCTCTTCTTCACAGGATTTACTTGTTCCCCGATAACATTAAAGTAGAACATGTGATGTTTGTGTTTACTAAAGCAGAGCATGTGTTTCAAATAAAGTTATGAAATCCTGTTTTATTTTCTTAAATAAAATTCTACCTTATAATAAGCCAGTAAGTTAGAGTAGCATCATAGTTCCAGGTACCTCAACAAGAAATCTGAGAGTCAGAGAAGTGCAAGCAAACCTTATAAGGTGATGGACAACCTAGACCAGCCCCACCCTGAAGGAAAATATTTTCATGTTTAAGATACAAAGAGCACACACCAAGGCGGCCATCATTGCCTGATTATTGTTGATTATCTCATTTATGCTTTATATTTGTCACCAAAAATTATTTATGCTAGAATAAAAAGATTTCAAAGGCTACTTTAAATGATATAGTGATTTAAATGTGCAGCCCCAATGCATCTCTTGTCAAAACCCTGTATTATACGATCGCTCAACCTTTTATCAAGTACCTGTTAGGCATTAGACATTGTGTTGTAAACAGTAAGTAGGAGAGGAGTACATGATGGAGAATGTGGCTACAAAATCAATTCTAAAACCTCTATATCATCTCTTCCATTACATATTCCTTTATTTCTAGTTCTCTTGCTCCTCTACAGACCATGAGTTTAGGAACTAGACTACTTGATTTAAACCTTCATTCCTCTATTCATTATCTATGTGTCTTTGGCAAGTTATTTGACCTCTCTGATCCTCACTTCTAAAATTGCAGTGACAATATTATGTCCCTCATATGCTCATGTGGGGATTAAAAGTGATAATGCAAAAATATGTGCCAAAACACTGCTTGGCACATCTAAGCACTCAATAAATGTTTGCTATTATTGTCATTATTATTGTAGTAGAATTATGATTACTATGGTTAATGTCATCAAGACAGACACTTCTTTGTTTCCATTAGCCACTTCATGACATCCTTCATTCAACTCTCATTTATTTTGTACCTATTACAAGCTGGTTTCTTTGTTAAAGTTTGGAGTCATAAATATCAGTAAGAAACACTGACTCTAAACAGCTGCCCTTCATATACTATACCCCTTTAACCATTTCACCCAGTTTCTCAGGAGGAGTCATTATTTCATCAGTTCCCTGTTCTGCTGTCATTCTACCTCTTCAAAGTCAGTTATGAATTAGTTTTACCATCCATTTGAAGCCCTTATGTAGACAAGCAATATGGACTATGACCCTACATAATTATGGTTTCCAGCTGCCTATAAGCTATCAGCATTTATTTCAAAGATTTGCTACTCAACTCAAGGTACCTACCACACTCCTGCTACTCTCACCCTCAGCTAGTGTTCTTGCCTATTTCATGGAAAAAAATAATGAAGAACGTAAGATAGAAACTCTGTCCATCCTCTACAAACAAAGAGCCGATTACCTATGTCTACACATCTCTCTCTCTCTCTCCTGCTGTCTCAGAAAGAGAATCCCTCACCATCAGAAACAACATTGTCACCTGAGCTTCAGAGGTTAACTTTTATCACCTCCTGCAAGACCTCCAGGAACCTACGGACTTTGCTTCATAGTGTATTACTTTTCTCTTTTTTCCCTTCTCATCTAGATCTTTAAACTTTCTTATGTCATTGTGCTCCATTTCCTTTCTCCTCTAAGATTCATTCATTCTCCCAAATACTGCCCTAACTTGTATCTTCCATTTACACCCAAGATACTCAAAGGATATTTAATTTTGCTTTACCTTTTATATTCATACAACCCACTGCATTCTGGTTTTAAATACCAGTTTCCCTGAAACTATTCTAATTCCAAATTCAATGGAAGGTTGTCAGTGTTTATCAGTTGGTACTGTTGGTCGTTCTTTGATTCTCTGATCCTTCTGCTTGTAAAACGTTGCTCATTACTGATTTTCATCCTGTCTCATTCACAACTATATGTCACTTGCTTCTCTGCTCCTTAAACCCATGCTTTCTAGGTTCTTCAGCCTTCCTTATTGCATTCTGAACACTTTCCGCAGTCATTACTGACAAACTGGGTGTTTTCCACGTTTGCTACTCCATTATCTGCCTCAAAGTAGGCACAGCAAGATCACCACCCAGCACCCACTTCGATTATGATCCCACTTCCAGAGGTGAACTCTGGTCAGTTTTCAGTACTACAGGGCTGCTTTTACTGTATCCTGGATAGCTCACTTTATTAAAGAAGAAATGTGTGGCTGATTCTACTCCCCTTAAACATACACTCCACTTGTAGGGTTCTGCTAAAAACCTGAAGAAAACATAATCACATAAAGAAAATTAGAGGACAAAAAAGGCATTTTATTTTATTTATT
The DNA here is from genome assembly GCA_004027715.1 of Plecturocebus donacophilus. Taxonomy (NCBI): domain Eukaryota; kingdom Metazoa; phylum Chordata; class Mammalia; order Primates; family Pitheciidae; genus Plecturocebus; species Plecturocebus donacophilus. The sequence goes on along the minus strand of PVKP010032110.1, from coordinate 181 downwards.
TATTTATCTGTTACTGCATTTTAGGTTTTAGGGTACATGTGAAGAACATGCAATACTGTTGCATAGGTACACACATGGCAGTGTGATTTGCTGCCTTCCTCCCCTTCACCTATATCTGGCATTTCTCCCCATGCTATCTCCCCACACCTCCCCCCCCCCCCCCCTCCCCCCCCCCCCCCCC
>PVKP010032109.1:0-26277 GCA_004027715.1 Plecturocebus donacophilus | reverse complement strand
GCAACCTCCACCTCTCAGATTCAAGCGATTCTCCTGCCTCAGCCTCCTGAGTAGCTGGGATTACAGACATGAGCTACCATGGCCAGCTAATTTTTTTGGTACTTTTAGTAGCGATGAAGTTTCATCATGTTGGCCAGGCTGGTCTTGAACTCCTGACCTCAGGTGATCTGCCCACCTCGACCTACCAAAGTGCTGGGATTACAAGTGTGAGCCACTGTGCCTGGTCCTCCTTCTGTTTCTTCCAATCACCATGCATATGACCACAGGACTTTTGCATTTGCTGTGGAATGCTCTGCTACCAGAGAGCTGCCCAGATTGCTCTCTCACTCACTTATCTCTGCTCAAAGGTCACCTTACTAGAGACCTTCCTTGAACACCTTCTATAAAAAGACAACTCCCACTCTCTGACCCTTCCCATGGGCCTTCCTTCTTTTTCTCCAAAGCACTTATTACCACCCTACATATCATGTTTATTATTTGCTGAACGAACAAATGAACCAAAGTAGCAAGGCCCTTTACCCCTGGCCACCACTTTCTGCTCTAAGTATAGCCTCCTGTGATCCTTTTCAAAGCTGTGCTTTCATGCTCATCCTAACCAGTGTGAAGCCTGAAGAGAAACACATTCTATGAGAAAGATCATACATCGGAGAATTTTCCCAAGACATCAGACATTCCCCGCCCCCTTAAAAAACAAATGCACTAGTCAGGAGCAGTGGCTCATGTCTATAATTCCAGCATTTTGGAAGGCTGAAGCAGGTGGATCACCTGACCCCAGGAGTTCAAGACCACTCTGTGCAACATAGTGAGACCCCCATCTCTATTTTTCAAAAAATAAAGAAAGAAAATAAAAACAAAACAAAACAAAACGAATGGACTGACAAACACTGGCAAAGACTGGAAATCTTAGGGTCCTTCAGTCAAAGAGCAGCCAAGACAAGTTCTACCCACAGGCTATAGTGGCCAATACAGTCAGTTTCACTTTTAACTCACCTGTCGGGCTCCCTCGGCCCTCGGGTTGCAACCTCACCCTGTTGGATTTCCCTGTACTTTGTCATCCCTTTTGGGAGCTGATCCAGAATCCAAGTCGTCCCTGAGCTTTTAAGCACTGCTCTGGGGTAACTTAAGCTCATCCAACAGGTAGGAGGGGCAGAGGCTGGCCCTTTCAGCCCTACACCGATCCCCCATCTTGTAGGGGCAAACGACAGAGCGTCATTTTCTTTCTGGAGGAAGGGAGCCCAGTTTTAAAGACACGATTCTGAGACCCGGCGGCAGGAATAGAGAAGGGAGCCCTCCCACCACTGGCCGAGATGGACCTCAGAGAGTGGTTGCAGCGGCGATGCTTAGGCCCCGTGGGCAGGAGGCAGAGGAGGACGCAGGTACATCCCTTGGCCCGGGGTCCAGGACCTACCCTGGGATGGGGCTGCCCTCAGCGTTGGGAAGCGGACGTGATGCTTCGCAGGCGAGGAGAAGCGGAGAATGGAGCCAGGGAGAATCCGGGACCAGAGCGCCTCAGGAGGTTGGGGAGCTCGTCAGGCTAGGGCCGGGGTCCGGGGGAGTCGGGGGTCGGCGGGGCGGAGCTTGGGATCCCGCGGACCGGAGCTCCGGATGGGAGGGGGTCGCAACGGGGACCCCGTGGCGGTTACCTTGCCCTTAGGGCTGCCAGCGGGGCTCAGGCTCCCGGGCCCGGCCCCTCCCCCGATCCGGCTCCTACGGTCGGAGCCTGCAGCCGCCGCCGCCTCCGCTGTCAACAAACCCGGGATGCGTCACTTCCGGGGACGCCCCTTAGCAACAGCGAACGGGTTCCCCCGAGCTGTCCCGCGGCCAACGCGGGCGTCGGCGGCAGAAGGTTCCGGGGCCCAGTGGGAGACTCCTCTCCCGGGCCCAGCGCAGTCCGAGGGTGGAGGAGGCAGCGGGGTGAGCCCTCAGGCCAGCCGAGAGCACGTGTCCTCCAGGGCCTCCCTGGAGTCCTCCCTGGTGTCCGAGGGGCCCATTGGTGGAACCCCAGATTTGGTGCCCGCCCTGGCGCTGCGGTTCATCTGAGCCCAGCACTGCTGAAGAGCAGGACTGACTCGGCGCCAGCCCCCTCCATCCAGCGCCCTATTGAACATCTCTCGCATTCTCCACAGGTGGCTCACACTCGCGCGTCCAGCCGTGGTCACCACCATCCTCCAAAACGTGCTCCCACACCTCCATCTAGGGCATGCGCCACCAGGCAACCGAGCTTCCAGATGGGAAGTTGGGAGGCGACCTCGGCCCTTGTATTTCCCCAGGCCCCTCGATCAGTCTCCAAGTCCTAAGAATCCTGTCAAACCAGCCGCTTCTGATCGGCGCCCTGGCTCACGCCTGTAATCCCAGCACTCTGGGCGGCCGAGGCGGGCGGATCACCTGAAGTCAGGAATTTGAGACCAGCCTGGCTAACATGGTGAAACCCCGTCTCTACTAAAAATACAGATATTAGCCGAGCTGGTGCGCGCCTGTAGTCCCAGCTACTAAGGAGACTGAAGCAGGAGAATCGCTTGAACCCAGGAGGCGGAGGTGGCAGTGAGCCCAGATAGCAACACTGCCCTCCAGCCTGGGTGACAGAGTGAGACTCCGTTTCAAAAACAAAAACCAGCCCCTTCTCTCCTCCCTGAGTAGTGCCAACGTCTGTTCACCATCATTTCAGTGTCTGGATTTCTCTCTCTCTCTCTTTTTTTTTTTTTTTTTTTTTTGTTGTTGTTTTTGAGAGATAGAGTTTTGCTCTAGTTGCCCAGGCTGGAGTGCAATGGCCAGAGCCGGCTCACTACAAACTCCACCGCCCGGGTTCAAGTAAGCTTCCTGCTTCAGCCTCTTGAGTGGATGGGATTACAGGCGCCTGCCATCGTGCCCAGCTAATTTTTGTATTTTTAGTAGAAACAGGTTTTGCCATGTTGGCCAGGCTGGTCTAGAACTCCTGACCTCAGATGATCCACCCGCCTTGGCCTCCCAAAGTGCTAGGATTACAGGAGTGAGCCACCGCAGCTTTTCTATGGATTTCTACCACAGCCCTCCTAACAACGCCCTCCTCCCACCCCTCATTCCCTCCTCATTCCCACAGTCCCAGAGTGATTTTTCCAAAACATAAATCTAATCTGGGCATCCCCTAGCTTATAACACCTAACATAGACGACAAAGACTGTTATGGCCATCCTCACCCCCAGGGCCCCCTCTCCCTCTCCAACCTCTTGTCTCGCTCCTCTTACCTCCCCTTTCATTCGCCAACTTGACAGTTTAAAAAAGCAGTTTTGGTTCTTTTAATGATCGCCCTCTCTCCCATAGGCTCAAATAATTCAAATAATTTCTTCGAGACTGAACACTCTTCTTGCTCCTTTCTCTTCCCAGCATGCTCCTTCTCCACCTCTGGTCTCAGTTTAGATGCTACTTTCCTTCTTTATTTTATTATTATTAATTATTTTTTGGAGACGGAGTCTCACTCTGTTGCCCAGGCTGGAGTACAGTGGTGTGATCTCAGCTCACTGCAACCTCCCCCTTTCGGGTTCAAGTGATTCTCCTGCCTCAGCCTCTGGGCTGGGATTATAGGAACACCACCATGCCTGGCTAATTTTTGTATTTTTAGTAGAGTTAGGGTTTTGCCATGTTGGTCAGGCTGATCTCAAACACTTGACCTCAGGTGATCTGCCTGCCTTGGCCCCCCAAATGCCAGTATTGCAGGCATGCGCCACCACACCCTGCCTAGTGCTGCTTTCTTGAGGAACCCTTTCTTGACAGGTACCTCACCTGCATTCCAATAACTAATTTTGTGGATTTTTTTGTTGTTGTTGCATAGCACCTTTTAGTCTCTGACCAAGTACAACTATGTTCCTACAATCCTGAATCCTTTAAAAAGCTTTTGGACTTGGCAAACTGACTCACAACCTATAATCTCAGCAATTGGGGAGGCCGAGGCCAAGGCTTGAGCCTAGAAATCAGCCTAGGCAACATAGGAAGACCCTGTCTCTACAAAAAATACAAAAATTAGCTGGATGTGGTGGTGTGTACTTCTAGTCCTAGCTACTCAGGGGGCTGAGGCTGGAGGATTGCTTGAGCCCAGGAAGTAGAGGTACAATTTTATGCTCCTTAGGATAGATATAGTCAGGGAGACAATAACAAATTCTGATGAGGATGTGGATAGATGGGAACTCTCATATTAATACATTGCTTGAGCTGGGTGTGGTGGCTCATGCCTGTTGTCTCAGCACTTTGGGAGGCCGAGGCGGGCAGATCACAAGGTTAGGAGTTCGAGACCAGCCTGGTAATCATGGTCAAACCACATCTCTACTAAAAATACGAAAGACTGGGCACGGTGGCTCACACCTGTAATCCCAACACTTTGGGAGGCTGAGGCGGGCAGATCACAAAGTCAGGAGTTTGAGACCAGCCTGACTAACATAGTCAAACCCCATCTCTATTGAAAATACAACAATTAGCCAGGCGTCGTGGCACATGCCTATAATCCAAGCCACTAGGGAGGCTAAGACAAGGAGAATTGCTTGAACCAGGGAGGTGGAAGTTGTAGTGGGCCAAGATTGTGCCACTGTACTCCAGCCTGGGCAATAGAGTGAGACTCCATCTCAAAAATAAATAAATAAAATAAAAACAAAAATACAAAAATTAGCCAGGCGTGGTGGCATGAGCCTGTAATCCCAGCTACTTGGGAGACTGAGGAGGAGAATCGCTTGAACCAGGGAGGCAGAGATTGCAGTGAGCTGAGATCACGCCATTACACTCCAGGTTGGGCAACAAGAGTGAACTCTGTCTCTCTCTCTCTCTCTCTCTCTCTCTCACACACACACACACACACACACAGAGAGAGAGAGAGAGAAAGAGAGAGAGAGAGAGAGAGAGAGAGAGAGACTGGGTGCAATGGCTCATACCTATAATCCCAGCACTTTGGGAAGCCGAGACAGGCGGATTGCCTGAGCTCAGGAGTTTGAGACCAGCCTGGTCAACACAGTGAAATCCCACCTCTACTAAAATACAAAAAAATTAGCCAGGCATGGCAGTGTGTGCCTGTAATTCCAGCTACTCGGGAGGCAGAGGCAGAAGAATGGCTTGAACTTGTGAGGCGGAGGTTGCAGTGAGCCAAGATTGTGCCACTGCACTCCAGCCTGGGCAACAGAGCGAAACTCTTGTCTCAAAAAAACAAAAAAGAAAATAAAATAGCCAGGAGTAGTAGCACTTGTCTGTAGTCCCAGGTACTTGGGAGACTGAGTCCAGACTAGGTGACAGAGCAAGACTCTATAGGAAAGAAAGAGAGAAAGAAAGAAAGGGAGAAAGTAGGAAGGGAGGAGAAAGAGAGGGGGAAAGAAAAGAAAAGAGAAGAGCCAGGCGTGGTGGCTCAAGCCTATAATCCCAACACTTTGGGAGGCAGAGGCAGGCTGATCACCTGAGATCAGGGGTTCGAGACCAGAATGACCAACATGGAGAAAAACAGCCTCTGCTAAAAATATGAAATTAATCCCAGCTACTCAGGAGGCTGAGGCAGGAGAATCACTTGAACCTGGGAGGCAGAGGTTGCAGTGAGCCAAGATGGTGCCGTTGCACTTCAGCCTGGGCAACAGGAGCAAAACTCCATCTCAAAAAAAAAAAGAGAGAAAGGAAAGAAAGACAAGCCCTCACTTTGGGAGGCTAAAGCGGGAAGGTCACTTGAATCCAGGAGTTTGAGACCAGCATGGGCAACGTACTGAGATCCTGTGTCTACAAAAAATTTAAAAATTAGAGAGGTATGGTGGCACGTGCCTGTAGTCCCAGTGGAAGTAGTCCCAGCTACTCAGAAGGATCTCTTGATCCCAGGGGGTTGAGGCTTTAGTAAGTCATGATGGTGCACTGCACTCCAGTCTGGGTGATAGAGGGAGACCCTGCCTCTAAAAATTTTTAATTTTAAAAAAGCAAGACCCAACAAAATGCTGCCTATAATAAACCCACTTTAAATGTAAACACAGAAATATGTTCAAAGTGAGAGGCTGAAAAAAGATATAGTTTGGATATAGCAAGCCAAATTCAGCAGGATATTAACATAACTGTATACTGAGACCAAGTGAGATGTGAAAGTGGGATTTATTATTGGAAATCCAGGATGGTTCAACATATGAAAATCAAGCACGGTAGGCTGGGGGTGGTGGCTCACACCTGTATGTAACTCCAGCAATTTGGAAGGCTGAGGCGGGCGGGTCACCTGAGGTCAGGAGTTCAAGACTAGCCTAGCCAACATGGTAAAACCCCATCTCTATTAAAAATACAAAAATTATCCAGGTGTGGTGACAGGTGCCTGTAGTCCCAGCTACTCGGGAAGCTGAGGCAGAAGAATCACTTGAACCTGGGAGAAGGAGGTTTCAGTGAGCTGAGATTGCACCACTGCACTCCAGCCTGAGTGACAGAGTAAGACTCAGTCTCAAAAAAAAAAAAAAAAAAAGATAGAAAGGAAAAAATAATTGGCTGGGCATGGTAGCTCACGCCTATAATCCCAGCACTTTGGGAGGCTGAGGCAGGTGGATTATTTGAAGTCAGGAGTTCAAGAGCAGCCTGGCCAAGATGGTGAAATCCTGTCTCTACTAAAAATGCAAAAATTAGTCAGGCATGGTGGCAGGCGCCTGTAATCCCAGCTACTTGAGAGGCTGAGACAGGAGAATCTCTTGAACCCGGAAGGCAGTGGTTGCAGTGAACTAAGATCATGCCACTGCACTCTAGCCTGGGCGACAGAGCAAGACTCTGTCTCAAAAAAAAAAAAGACAGAAAGAAAGAAAGAAAACCTTAAATAATGCACAAAAATTTATTAGAGGTAATAAATGAATTTAGCAAAGTTGCAAGATACAAAAGGAACACACAAAAATCAGTTGCATTTCTATACACTTTTGAAAAAACATCTGAGGCCGGGCACGGTGGCTCATGCCTGTAATCCCAGCATTTTGGGAGAATGAGGCTGGCAAATCACAAGGTCAGGAGTTCACTATCAGCCTGGCCAACATGGTGAAATCTTGTGTCTAATAAAAGTACAAAAATTAGCTGGGCATGGTGGCGGGCACCTTTAATCCCAGCTTCTCAGGGGACTGAGGCAAGAGAATCGCTTTAACTTGGGGCAGAGGTTGCAGTGAGCTGAGATTGCACCACTGCACTCCAGCCTGGGCAACAGAGTGAGACTGTCTCAAAAAAAAAAAACTCCCGGCCAGGTGTGGTGGTTCACACCTGTAATTCCAGCACTTTAGGAGGCTGAGATGGGCGGATGATGAGGTCAGGAGTTTGAGACCAGCCTGACCAACATGGTGAAACCCCATCTCTATTAAAAATACAAGATTTAGCCAGGCATAGTGGTGGGTACTCTTAATACCAGCTGCTTGGGAGGCTGAGGCAGGAGAATCACTTTAACCCGGAGGCAGAGGTTTCAGTGAGCCAAGATCATGCCATTGCACTCCTGCCTGGGTGACAGGGTAAGACTCTATCTCAAAAAAAAAAAAAAAAGAAAAAAATTCCAATAGTGGTTTTTGAAATACAGAAAAATTCATTCTAATATTCATATGGAATCTCAAAGAATCCTTACTAGCTGAAACAAACTTGTAAAAGAACAAAGCTGGAGAACTCACATGTGAATCAAAATCACAGTGAGATGCCACTTCTTACCTACTAGGATGCAGTGGCTCAAGCCTGTATTCCCAGCATTTTGGGAGGCCAAGGTGGGTAGATCACCTGAGGTCGGGAGTTCAAGACCAGCCTGATCAACATAGAGAAACCCTGTCTCTACTAAAAATACAAAAATTAGCTGGGCATAGTGGCACATGCCTGTAATCCCAGCTACTCAGGAGGCTGAGGCAGGAGAATCGCTTGAACCCCGGAGGTGGAGGTTGTGGTAAGCTGAGATTGTACCATTGCACTCCAGCCTGGCCAATAAGAGTGATACTTCGCTTTAAATTAAAACAACAGAGAGAGAGAGAGACGGTGGCTCATGGCTGTAATGCCAGCACTTTGGGAGGCCAAGGTGGTTAGATAGCTTGAGCCAACGAGTTCAAGACCAGCCTAGGCAACATGATAAAAACACACCCCTACAAAAAATACAAAAATTAGCCTGATGTGGTGGCACATGCCTATGGTCTGAGCTACTTGGGAAGCTGAGGTGGGAGGATTACTTGAGCCCAGGAGGCAGAGGTTGCAGTGAGCTGAGATTGTGCCACTGCAGTCCAGGCTGGGTGTCAGAGTAAGACCCTGTGTTTAAAAAAAAAAAAAAAAAAAAAAAAGATTTATTAACAATAACAACAGACTGGAATCCCAAGGGATTGGTTAATAAGTTCTTTTAAAAAAACTCTAAAGAATATAGGAATAGCGGCCAGGTGCGGTGGCTCATGCCTGTAATCCTAGCATTTTGGGAGGCCGAAGCAGGCAGAACACGAGGTCAAGAGATTGAGACCATCCTGGCCAACATGGTGAAACTCAGTCTCTACTAAAAAATGCAAAAATTAGCTGGGCATGGTGGCATGTGCCTGTAGTCCCAGCTACTCAGAAGGCTGAGGCAGGAGAATTGCTTGAACATGAGAGGTGGAGGTTGCAGTGAGCCAATATTGCACCACTACACTCCAGCCTCATGCCTGGCAACAGAGTGAGACTCTGTCTCAAAAAAAAAAAAAAAAAAAAAATATAGTAATAGCAGATATTAGCTGGACGTGGTGGCTCACGCCTGTAATCCTAGCACTTTGGGAGGCCGAGGTGGGTGGATCACGAGGTCAAGAGATTGAGACCATCCTGGCTAACATGGTCAAACCCCATTGCTACTAAAAATACAAAAATTAGCTGGGCATGGTGGCGTGCGCCTGTAGTCCCAGCTACTTGGGAGGCTGAGGCAGGAGAATTGCTTGAACCCGGGAGGCAGAGGTTGCAGTGAGCCAAGATCGCTCCACTGCACTCCAGCCTGGTGCCTGGCGACAGAGCGAGACTGTCTCAAAAAAAAAAGGGGGCGGGGAGGGGTGGGGAAAAAAAAGAAAAGAAAAAGAAAAAAAAAAGGAATAGCAGATACTTCCCCTTGGGGTAAGATATAGCTCGTAAAGAAAAAGACTTCCCCAGAGATCCAGACCTTGTTAGAAAGGACAAGGCTGTGGCTCCCTGAATGGTAACAAAGTCATGGTGATGCTGCACTGATGGAACTTTCTGGAAATTCTACTTCTGAAACTTGCTGGAAGTCAACTGTGGTGTCATGTTGAAACCAACCCAATTGTCCCACAGAACTGATGTTTATGATTTATTTTTAATAAATGTAGAAGTTGACCTTCAGGAGTCTTGAAACTCAAAAATGTTACATTTGTCTTATCTGAATTTCTTTCTCAGGAAACCAATGATCAGGCTGCTCAGAAAGTATCAAGGAACTGAAACTTACCAGATCACAGTATCTGGACAATGGGACAACAGACCCCTCACTGGTCATGATTAGCTGACCACTGGCCACCTGCTTCCTGTTGAACAACTCCTCTTTCTTATCCTCCTCTAATTCCTGTTTTCCTGTATTTCTTTTCTGCTATATAAACTCCTAATTTGGCCAGGCACTGTGGCCCACACCTGTAATCCCAGCACTTTAGGAGGCCGAGGCGGGAGGATCATGAGGTCAGGAGCTTGAGACCAGCCTGATTAACATGGTCAAACCCTATCTTTACTAGAAATACAAAAATTACCCAGGTGTGGTGGCACATACCTGTAATCCCAGTTACTAGGGAGGTTGAGGCAGGAGAATCGCTTGAACCCAGGAGGTGGAGGTGGTGGTGAGCAGTGATCGTGCCATTGCACTCCAGCCTGGGCAACAAGAGTGATACTCCATCTCAATCAATCAATCAATCAGTAAATATAAAACTCCTAATTTACAGCCAAGCAGATGGATTTGAAGCTGATCTCTCACCTCCTTGGCTGCAGCACCTGATTAAAGCTTTCTTTCCTGGCAGTACTGGTTGTCTCAGTGATTGGCTTTCTGTGCAGTGAGCAGCAAGACCTAGACCAAACCCTTGGTGTTTTGGTAATAGTGTCACAGAACTTGCCAGAAATCAACAATCTAAGGTGATTGGGAAAGCTGTTTACAGGGAGGTGTCCCACCAGAGGCTCCTTTCTGAAAATAATGCCAGAGAAGAGTGTTGGAAGATGTTCCTGGCTGCTGGCAATGAAGTAATAGACAGGCACTGGAGAAGCTCCCTGTTCTGCAGAAGTCTGTCTACTAAGTGCACCAGAACTTGAAAGGAAAACCCATTCCATGCAGGAAAAATAGTTAAAAGTCCCAAATCCATTTTCTCAGAGTGGGAAATAATAAGAGAATTTGAAGCTGAGAGTCAAGATATTGATTACTGGTACACTATATAATCTTTTTACATCCTTCGACTTTTATGTTAGCAGCTTTGTAAACTACTTCCAAAAGTATTTTGTTGTTTGTTTGTTTGTTTGTTTTTGAGACAGAAGTTTGCTTTGTTACATCAGCTGGAGTGCAGTGGTGTGAGCATAGCTCACTGCAGCCTCAAACACCTAGGTGCAAGCAATTCTCCTGCCTCAGCCTCCGAAGTAGCTAGGACTACAGGTGTGCACCACCATGCCCTGCTAATGATTGTTAAAGTTTTGTAGGCTGGTTGTAGAGCTCATGCCTATAATCTCAGCACTTTAGGAGACTGAAGTGGGTGGATTGCTTGAGCTTAGGAGTTCAAGACTACTCTGAGCAAAGTGGAAAAACCCTGTCACTACAAAAAATACAAAAAATTAGCCAGGCATGGTCCCACAGGTATGTGCTCCTGGCTACTTAGGAGGTTGAGAAAGGAGGATCTCTTGAGCCCAGGATGTCAGGGCTGCAGTGAGCCAAGATCCCACCACTGTACTCAGCCTGGGTGACAGAGTAAGACTGTGTCTCAAAAAATGAATTTTTTTATTTTTTTATTTTTTGAGAGAGAGTCTTGCTCTGTTGCCAGGCACCAGGCTGGAGTGCAGTGGCACGATCTCGGCTCACTGCAACCTCCACCTCCTAGGTTCAAGCAATTCGCCTGCCTCAGCCTCCTGAGTAGCTGGGACTATAGGCACGTGCCACCATGCCCAGCTAATTTTTGTAAGTTTAGTAGAGGTGTGTTTCACTATGTTGGCCAGATGGTCTCAATCTCTGGACCTCATGATCCGCCCACCTCAGCCTCCCAAAGTGCTGGGATTACAGGCATGAGCCACTGAGCCTGGCCAAAAAAAATTTTTTTTTTTAGATGTGGTCTTACTATGTTGCACAAGCTAGTCTTGAACCCTTGGCCTCAAATAGTCTTCCTGCCTTGGCCTTCCAAAGTGCTGGGATTACAGATCATCTTGCTCAGCCTATTTCCAAAATTTTTCATTACCCCAAATAGAAACTATAACCATTAAGCAATAACTTCCCACTCTGCATCTCCATAGTCCCTGGTGAGTGACATCTAATTCACTTTTACTTTTTATAAATGTGCATATCCTAGCTACCTTATACAAGTGCTATCACATAGTGTTTGTCTTTTGTGATTGGCTGTGTTACTTAATGTAATGTCTTCAAGATTCATCCACAGTGTAGCATGTAAAAAAACCTCACCTTCTTTTTATGCCTGAATAATATCCCACATATACAACATTTTATTTATCCATTCACCTGTGGATGGTCATGTGAATTGTTTCCACCCTTTGGCTATTGGGAATACTGCTGCAACTGGCATACAAATATCTGTGCCTGCTTTCTGTCTTATTTTTTCTCACCCTGTCACCCAGGCTAGAGTGCAATGTATTGATCATGGCTCACTGCAGCCTCCAACCTCCCAGGCTCAAATGATCCTCCCACCTCACCCTCCTGAGTAGCTGGGACCCAATGTGTGTGCCACTATGTCTGGATAAATTTTATGATTTTTTTTTTTAATGGAAACGGAGTCTCACTCTGTCACCCAGGCTGGAGTGCAGTGGTGCAATCTCGGCTCACTGCAATTTCTGCCTCCTGGGTTCAAGCGATTCTCCTGTCTCAGCCTCCCAAGCAGCTGGGACTACAGGCACATGCCACCACGCCTAGCTAATTTTTTGTATTTTTAGTAGAAACGGGGTTTCACCGTATTAGCCAGTATGGCCTCCATCTCCTGACGTCGTGATCTGCCTGCCTCAGCCTCTCAGAGTGCTAGGATTACAGGCGTGAGCCACCATGCCCAGCCAATTTTATGATTTTTTTTTGTAGAGATGGGTGTCTCATTATGTTGCCCAGGCTGGTCTGGAACTCCTGGCCTCAAGCAATCCTGTCTTGGCCTCCCAGAGTATTTCGATTACAAGCATGAGCCACTGTACCTGGCCCTGTCCATGCTTTCAACGCCTAGGAGTGGATGTGCTGAGTCATAGGGTAATTCTATGTTTAGCTTTTTGAGGAATGGTCCTACTATTTTCCATAGCAGCTGCACCATTTTACATTCCCTCTAACACATGTGTGGGTTCCTATCTCTCTACATCCTTGTCAGCAATTATTATTCTCTTTTTTTTCTTTTTTGAGACAGGGTCTCACTCTGTTGCAGTGCAGTGGCATGATCTCAGCTCACCACAATCTCTGCATTTCAGCCTAGGGACAGAACGAGACGTTGTCCTGGGGGAAAAATGGGGTGGCGGGGATTAAAAAATGTACAATAGGCTTGGCGTGGTGGCTCACACCTGTAATCCCAGCACTTTGGGAGGCTGAGGAGGATGGATCATGAGGTCAGGAGATGGAGACCATCCTGGCCAACAAGGTGAAACCCTGTCTCTACTAAAAATACAAAAATTATCCAAGTGTGTTGGCAGCCACCTGTAATCCCAGCTACTTGGGAGACTGAAGCAGGAGAATAAATCAGGAGGCAGAGGTTGCAGTGAGCCGAGATCTCACAACTGCACTCCAGCCTGGTGATAGAGTGAGACTCTGTCTCAAAAAAAAGATGTGTAATAGGCTGAGCACGGTGGTTCACACCTGTAATTCCAGCACTTTGGGAGGCCAAGGCATGTAGATCACCTGAGGTCAGGAGTTTGAGACCAGCCTGGTCAACATGGTGAACCCTGTCTCTACTAAAAATACAAAATTAGCTGGGCATGGTGGCGGTCACCTGTAATCTCAGCTACTTGGGAAGCTGAGGCAGGAGAATTGCTGGAACTCGGGAGGCAGAGGTTTGCAGTGAGCCGAGATTGAGCCATTGCCTTTCAGCCCAGGTGACAACGTCAAGACTGCATCTCATAAAAAAAAAAAGCACAATAAAGAGTGAGCAATAGGGACAGTCACTGTTGATCACAACTGTAATCCCAGCAATTTGTGAGGTTGAGGCAGGCAGATCACCTGAGGTCGGGAGTTCAAGACCAGCCTGGTCAACATGGAGAAACCCCATCTCTGCTAAAAATACAAAAATTAGCAGGGCACAGTGGTAGGAGCCTATAATCCCACCTACTTGGGAGACTGAGGCAGGAGAATCGCTTGAATCCGGGAGGCAGAGGTTGCAGTGAGCAGAGATTGGGCCACTGCACTCCAGCCTGGGCAACAGAGTGAGATTCCATCTCAAAAAAAAAAAAAAAGAAAAAAGAAAGGACAATACAAGTTGAGGTACCACCAGGCATGGTGGCTCACTCCTGTAATCCCAGCACTTTGGGAGGCTGATCTGGGAGAATCACCTGAAGTCAGGAGCTCGAGACCAGCCTGGCCAACATGATGAAAATCTGTTTCTACTAAAAATACAAAAATTTTTTTTAATGCAAAAATTAGCTGAGTGTGGTGGCATGCACCTTTAGTCCCACCTACTCAGGAGGCTGAGGCAGGAGAATCACTTGAGGAGGTGGGGGTTGCAGTGAGCTGAGATCACACCACTGCACTCCAACCTGGGCAACAAGAGTGAGACTCCATCTCAAGAAAAAAAAAAAAAAGAAGGCCAAGAACAGTGGCTCATGCCTGTAATCCCAGCACTTTGGGAAGCTGAGGTGAATGGACACTTGAGGTCAGGAGTTTGAGACCAACCTGGCCAACATGTGCAGCCCAGTCTCTACCTCAAAATGCAAAAATCAACTGGGTATGGTGGTAGAGGCCTGTAGTCTCAGCTACTGAGGTTGCAGTGAGCTGAGATTGTGCCACTGCACTCCAGCCTGGATGACAGAGTGAGACCCTGTCTCAAAAAATAGAAAAGAAAAGAAATGAAAAGAAAAGAAAGAAAGAAAGAGAAAGAAAGAAGAGTATGGAGAGCAAACATGAAGAGATACTCAATATTATGTGTCTTTTTTTTTTTTAAAGACGGGGTTTCACCATGTTGGTCAGGCTGGTCTTGAACTCCCGACCTCAGGTGATCCACCCGTCTTGGCCTCCAAAGTGCTTGGATTACAGGCATGAGCCACCATGCCAGGCCAACGTTATATGTCTTTAGGGAAATACATGTTAAATCAGGAGACACCATTTCTTATCTACAAGAATGTCTAAGATGAAAAAGACTGAGCCGGGTGCGTAGCTCACTCTTGTAATCCCAGCACTTTGGGCTGAGGCAGGCAGATCACAAGGTCATGAGTTCGAGACCAGCCTAACCAACATGCTGAAACCCTTTCTCTACTAACAGTACAAAAATTAGCCTGGTGTGATGGTGGGTGCCTGCATCCTAGTTACTCAGGAGGCTGAGGCAGGAGATTCACTTTATTTTATTTTATTTATTTATTTATTTTAAAGACGGGGTTTCACCATGTTGATCAGGCTGGTCTTGAACTCCCGACCTCAGGTGATCCACCCGCCTTGGCCTCCAAAGTGCTTGGATTACAGGCATGAGCCACCACACCCGGCCAACATTATATGTCTTTAGGGAAATACATGTTAAATCAGGAGACACCATTTCTTATCTACGAGAACATCTAAGATTAAAAAGACCGAGCCAGGTACGTAAGATTAAAAAGACTGAGCCGGGTGCGGGATCACTCCTGTAATCCCAGCACTTTGGGCTGAGGCAGGCAGATCACAAGGTCAGGAGTTTGAGACCAGCCTAACCAATATGCTGAAAGCCTTTCTCTACTAACAATACAAAAATTAGCCTGGTGTGGTGGCAGGTGCCTGTATCCTAGCTACTGAGGAGGCTGAGGTAGGAGATTCACTTTATTTTATTTATTTAATTATTTTAAAGATGGGGTTTCACCATGTTGGTCAGGCTGGTCTTGAACTCCCGACCTCAGGTGATCCACCCGCCTTGGCCTCCAAAGTGCTTGGATTACAGGCATGAGCCACTGCGCCCAGCCAAGACTCACTTTAACCCAGTAGGCAGAGGTTGCAGTGAGCCAAGATCATGCCACTGCACTTCAGCCTGGGCAACAGAGCAAAACTCTGTCTCAAAAAAAAAAAAAAAAGTTTGGCAGGGCGAGGTGGCTCACACCTGTAATCCCAGCACTTGCGAGGCTGAGACAGGTGAATCATGAGGTTAGGAGTTCAAGACCAGCCTGGCCAATGTGCTGAAGCCCTGTTTCTACTAAAAATACAAAAATTTGCTGGACTTGGTGGCATGCACCTGTAATTCCAGCTACTTGGGATAATGAGGTAGGACAATCACTTGAACCCAGGTGGCAGAGGTTGCAGTGAGCTGAGAGCATGCCACTGTACTCCAGCCTGGGCGACAGAGCAAGACTCCAGTTAAAAAAAAAAATATTGACCGTATCAAGTATTGGTGAGGATGTGGTGCAACAACAACTCTCATACACTGCTGAGATGGGTGTTAAATAATACAACCATTTCAGAAAATATTTTAGCAGTTTCTTAAAAATTTTAAATTCCTCTACCACATGATCTAGCGATTCCACTCCAAGAGAATGGAAGTGTAAGTCCATATAAAGACTTGTACAAGAGCCGGGCGCGGTGGCGCGTGCCTGTAGTCCCAGCTACACAGGAGGCTGAGGTGGGAGGATCGCTTGAGCCCATGGGTTCTAGGCTATAGTGCGCTATGCTGATCAGGTGTCCGCACTAAGTCCGGCATCAATATGGTGACCTCCTGGGAGTGGGGGACCACCGGGTTGCCTAAGGAGGGATGAACTGGCCCAGGTCAGAAACGGAGCAGGTCAAAACTCGCGTGCTGATCAGCAGCGGGATTGCGCCTGTGAATAGCCACTGCTCTCTAGCCTGGGAAACATAGCGAGACCCCGTCTCTTTAAAAAAAAAAAAAAAAAAAGACTGTACAAGTACACGCTTTATTTATAATAGCCCCAAACTGTTAACAACCCAAATTCTACTAACAGGAGAATGGAAGCTGGGTGTGGTGTTAAATACTTGTATTCTCAGCTACTCAGAAAGCTGAGGCAGAAAGATCCCTTGAACCTAGGAGTTCAAGACCAGCCTGGAAAATGTAGCAAGAACCCCTCTCTAAATAAACAACATCTTCTACAATATTTATATTAGAAAAACAACAACTCCGGGTGTGATGGCTCAAGCCTGTAATCTTAGCACTTTGGGAGGCCAAGGGGGGCAGATCACAAGGTCAAGCGTTCGAGACCAACCTGGCCAACATGATGAAACCTCGTCTCTACTAAAAATACAAAAATTAGCTGGAGCATGCTGGCAGGCACTGTAATCTCAGCTACTTGGGAGGCTGAGGCAAGAGAATCGCTTGAATCCAGAAGGCGGAGGTTGAAGTGAGCCAAGATTGCACCACTGGACTCCAGTCCAGGTGACAGTGTGAGACTCTGTCTCAAAAAAAAAAAAAAAAAAAATAGCTGGGCACTGTGGCTCATGCCTGTAATCCCAGCACTTTAGGAGGCCAAGGCAGGCAGATTTCGAGGTCAGGAGTTTGAGACCAGCCTGGCCAACATGATGAAACTAAAAGTACAAAAATTAGCCAGGCATGATGGCGGGCACCTGTAATCCCAGCTACTTGGGAAGCTGAGGCAGGAGAATCTCTTGACCCTGGGAAACAGAGGTTGTAGTGAGCTGAGATTGTGCCATTGCACTCCAGCTTGGGAGACCAAGCAGTAAGACTCTGTCTCCAAAAAAAAAAAAAAAAAAGTGTGTGGTTTATCAATTGTCAATCATATCTCAATAAAGCTGTTAAAATTGTACTAAAATAAAACCATTGGGGGAAACTCGGTAAAGAGTACAAAGAACCTCCCTGTACTATCGTGGCAACTTTCTGTTATAATGACCCCAAAATAAAGATTTTAGAAGGTTTTTATTTATTTTTTATTCTGAGACAGAGTCTTGCTCTGTTACCCAGGCTGGAATGCAGTGGCGGGATCTCAGCTCACTGCAACCTTCACCTCCTAGCTGCAAGTGATTCTCCTGCCTCAGCCTCCAGAGTAGCTGGGACTACAGGCATGGACCACCACACACGGCTAATTTTTGTATTTTTGTATTTTTTTTTTTTTAGTAGAGACGGGGGTTTCACCATATTGGACAGGCTGGTCTTGAACTCCTGATCCTGTAATCTGCCCACCTTGGCCTCCCAAAGTGCTGGGATTACAGGCGTGAGCCACTGTGCCTGGCCTCACGGTTTTTAAAAATAAGCATACAAGGCCAGTCTTGGTTCAGGAGTTTGAGATCAGCCTGGCCAATATGGGGAGACCCCGTGTCTACATAAAGTACAAAAATTAGCCGGGTGCGGTGGTGTGCACCTGTAATCCCAGCTACTCGAGAGGTTGAGAGAGGAGAATTGCTTGAACCCGGGAGACGGAGGTTGCAGTGAGCTGAGATCACGCCACTGTACTCCAGCCTGGGTAACAGAGCAAGACTCCAAAACCAAAAGCATACATATTTATTTAAAAAATTGTATACATACTTGTCCAATTGCTTTGTGAAAGGTTGTATCAGTTTAACTCTTTTTATTTATTTTTGAGACAGGGTCTCACTCTGTCACCCAGACTGTAGTGCAGTAAGTAGTAGGCCTGAAATTCCTGTGCTCAAGCGATCCTCCCGTCTCAGTCTCTCGAACAGCTGGGACTACAGGCATGGGCCACTATACTCAGTTAATATTTGTATCTTTTGTCAAGAAGGGAATCCCGAGTCGCTGGGATTACAGGCGCCTGCCACCGTTCCCCGCTAATTTTTGTATTTTTGGTAGAGACGGGGTTTCACCATGTTGGCCAGACTGGTCTCGAACTCCTGATCTCAAGTGATCTGCCCGCCTGAGCCTCCCAAAGTGCTGGGATTACAGGCATGAGCCACCACTGACGGCCTAGCCTATTTTTCTTAAGATATCATGTGTGTTTTTTTCTGTCTTCGTAACTAACATTTTAAAAGGTTGGCTGGTATTCTTTTTATTTAAAAAAAAAAAAAAAAAAAGTTGGGCCGGGCACCATGGTTCATGCGGGTCCCGGCTACACGGCCCTTGAGGACTCAGCAGAAACCAGGACAAGCTGGGGGCCTGAACAGTTGAGCAGTGGAGGCCCACACTCCTGTAACAATCATGCAGTAGTTCATTACGGGGAGGGGTGCGTTCAGGGAAGACAACAGGGTGACAGGTATACTGCGTTAAGTAGACTCGGAGTCCAGGCACACACAGTCTGCGCAGTCACCGCGGGTTCTCAAATTTGGCCCGCAGGGTCCGAGGCGGGGGGCGGGGCGGAGTGCTCCCAGGCCGCGGCTACCAGCCCACTCGACCTGCGGCTACCACGCCCACCCCCGCCCGCCGCGGCCTCCCAGATGGAGCCGCCCCTTTCCCGGGTGGAAGCTAAGAGGCTAGGGAAGGCACGTGACCGGCGGGGCGGAACATACAGGATTGTGGTTGTGCTTCCCGCCGGAGGCTTTTTCCCAGAGCCCCGCGTCCCTGGGGGGCGGCGGCGGCGGCGCAAGCGGCAGAGGCGCAGGCGGCGGAGGTGGCTGGGGGTCCGGAAGTCAACACCATGTCGAGTCTGCACAAGAGCCGGTAAGGGGCCAAGGGGCCAGGGTGCCTCTTGTGCCAGAAGGGGGAAGCGCGGGGTGTGGCCAGGAATTGGCAGACCCCCCAGGCAAAGGGTCTCGGGCGTCCGCCTAACCTCATTGCCTGTGGGCTGCAGGAAGGACCAAGCGGCGGCCCCTCTCCTGCCCCTGGTGTCACTCCTGCCTCCCTCACTCTGGACCCCTGGTTTCCCCCTTCCCCTGAGTCTTCCTCATCCAGACCCGCATGCCCCGCCCCCGTCCCCTTTCCCCTTTTTAGCCTCCTGCTCCAGTACTCTCTTCAAGTACACTCTGTCCCCCGTGCCTTTTTCTTACCAGGATTACTAGAGAACTTGCATTTTCCAGTCTGTCCCCTCCCCCAGGCCAGATCCTGCAGCATTGGCTGAATTTTGCTCACTCTTCAGTTTTCCTCCAGGTCGTGTTTTTTAAACC
The DNA here is from genome assembly GCA_004027715.1 of Plecturocebus donacophilus. Classification (NCBI taxonomy): domain Eukaryota; kingdom Metazoa; phylum Chordata; class Mammalia; order Primates; family Pitheciidae; genus Plecturocebus; species Plecturocebus donacophilus. The sequence continues at coordinate 7,013 of PVKP010032109.1, read as the reverse complement.
CTTTGTCCTCTCCTTCTGGCAGGCCCAGAGGTCTTGTAATGGTTATATTTGTGACCATGGAGAGCTGTGTTCACGTTGCACTGGTCCATTGTCTGTAGATCAAATTACTCTTGGTTCTTGAGGTCCAAGGAGTTCAGATGGTGGCTGTGCTGTGGACCTGGCCTGGCTGGCAGGAAGTGCCCAGTAAATGTCAGCTTACTAAATGTTAGAATGTTGGAATTTGTCAAATTTTATGGTCCTCATTTGGGAACTTCTAGACAGGAATATCTCTCAAGTTTCTTCCCTGGCATTCGGTGTTTCTGGGTGTAGAGGAAGAAGTGAAATATAGTTCTGTTGCTCCCCAAAGCGTTTTGGTGAGGACCTTGACTAAGCTGTGTGATTTTTATGTCCTAAAGGGGAGAGAGGCACAGGTTGGAAACCGGTGGTCTGAGGGAGCTGAGGGCCCTGGATTCCACTGAGCAGATATAAATGAGCTTCATTTGCCCTCCTATCTCCTCTTCTAGAATTGCGGATTTCCAGGATGTCCTCAAGGAGCCGTCAATTGCATTGGAAAAGCTGCGGGAACTCAGCTTTAGTGGTAAGAGGCCATTCTGTATTTTCAGGGTTTCCCTAGAGCAGCCCTGTGGCTAGGAGGAGGTGCCCAAGGCCACACCTGGTCAGCTCTGGGGCCCAGCTGCTGGGGGCTGGGGCCATGGAAGGAAATTGCATGTAGATTCTTGGGGCCGTCTCCAGATTCTGTAGAGCTGAACAAGCCACTGCCTTGAGCTTGGAGGGATTTCCCAGAGGGGCAGTGGCCACACCTAGCTTGCCTTGCCCTTAGGTCTTCGACAGGAGGTGCCAGATTCCTGAGAGTAGCTAGACGAGACTGAAGACTGAAGAATGGAGAATGAGAGTGGCGGGGGTGAGGGGTGGACCTTTGGAGCCCAGGACCGTTATCCAGCTTCCTGTGTTGGGGAGTTTGGTTAACTGCAGGGTGGTTCCTGGTTCTCTCCCTGGCTTGGGGTCTAAGCTGACTAAAGCAGCAGTTAACTTTGGTTAGTGGTGAAATGTTAACCTTGGGACACTGAATTTAGGAGCTGATTCTTAGCAGTGTTAGACTTTGCTCCAACCAGCACAGAAGTAACTCTCTTTTTTAAAAAATGTCCCAAAGTGTTCTGTGTAGCTTCTTGACACTTTTTTGCCCCTGTAAATTTGCCAGCAAGAACTGGCTAGGCGCAGTGGCTCACACCTGTAATCCCAGCACTTTGGGAGGCTGAGGCAGGTGGGTCACCTGAGGTCAGGAGTTTGAGAACAGCCTGGTCGACATGGTGAAAACCAGTCTCTACAAAAAATGCAAAAATGTAGCTGGGCATGGTGGCACTTGCCTGTAATCCCAGCTACTTGGGAGGCTGAGATAGGAGAATCATTGGAACCAGGGAGGTGGAGGTTGCAGTGAGCAGAGATCAGGCCACTGCAATCCAGCCTGGGCAACAGAGCAAGACTGTCTCCAAAAAAAAAAAAAAGAAAGAAAGAAAAGGAATTAACATCCAGTCTAGGCCCGGTGGCTCACACCTGTAATCCTAGCACTTTGAGAGACCAAGATGGCCAGATCACCTGAGGTCAGAAGTTCAAGCCCAGCCTGGCCAACATGGTGAAACCTCACTTCTGCTAAAAATACAAAAATTAGCTGGGCTTAGTGGCGTGGTGCATGCCTGTAATCCCAGCTACCTGAGAGGCTGAGGCAGGAGAATCGCTGAAACCCAGAGGCAGAGGCTGCAGTGAGCTGAGATTACGCCATTGCACTCCAGCCTGGGTGACAGAGTGAGACTGTCTCAAAAACAAAACAAAAAACAAAACAAAAACTATCCAGTTTAGTACTCTTTCTGGGGTAAATGATTCTTGAGGAAGTACTTTCTGCCCACTCTACTTCTCACCAGCTGGCTCCACGGTGAAGGGCTGGGGGTTCTGGGACTCTGGCCTGGGGTGTGACCTTTGCCTGATGTGTCCACAGGCATCCCCTGCGAGGGCGGACTTCGGTGCCTCTGCTGGAAGGTGGGTGTGCCTGGGGTGGGGCTTCTGCTCTGCTGAGAGTCCCTGGGTTTTCCCGCATGGGCTGCCCCCACCCCTGACCCCTTTCTGTTCTGTACCTTTCCTTGCTTGTCTGAGAGAGCTTTTCTGGGAAGTTCTGGATTTTCTGTTCCTCTTGGTGTCCTCTCTGGGATCCCCTTGAGGATGGGACACTTTGTAATGCCATCAATGAAGGCCTCTGCTTCCTGGTCCCTGAAGTACAGCAAAAGTCATGCTTGCTGGGACAAAACAAAGGCTGTGCTTTGCCCAAAGCTCCTAGCTCCGGCGGCCCTAGAGGCCCAGTGTCTTGGTTTCCAGCCCTTTTGCCCACAGGGTCTGATGATGGTGTGGAAGAGTCTGTGTGAGGAAAAGCAGTGGGGAGGAATGGGGAGGCTACCCCTAGCTCATGCTGGCATTCCTGGGTTTCAGCCCTTGTCTTTCTTGGGACTTTATGAGATATTTTTCTTGAGGCCTGTCAGCCCCACTTAAAGTCCAGCGTTAGTGCAGGAGGGTCACCAGAGCTTTGCCTCTCTCCCTCTGTTCAGATTCTCTTGAACTACCTTCCCTTGGAAAGAGCCTCATGGACCTCTATCCTGGCCAAGCAGAGGTGAGACCCCCGTGAAAGGGCGGTGACAAGAGGGCCCTTGCATCTGACGGAGCCCATGCTGCTGGGGCCGTCCTGCCTCCTGCAGCTGCTGCTCTGGTCTGGGCTCCCTGAACAGGACTGTCAGGATTCATCCTTCTTGCTTGTCTCCTGCAGGGAGCTGTATGCCCAGTTCCTGAGGGAAATGATCATCCAGCCTGGCATTGCCAAGGCCAACATGGGTGTGTCCAGGGAGGATGTGACTTTTGAGGACCATGTAAGTAGGGATTGGCAGCAGAGACCTGGGATACAGAATGTGGAGGGGTTGTGGCCTTGGAGTAGGCAAGGTCCCCTGCGTGCCAGGAGAGAGGTGCATCTGGTGTCGGTCCCCTCTGGACCTCCCAGCTCCTCCTTTCTGCCTTAGGTCACTAAGCTTGGGGGGGCCCTGGGCTCAGTAAGACAAATGATAGCCGGTGTCCAGGGAGCGTTGTGGGGGCAGCCCTACGTCAGGTCTGAGGTCATGGTCTCTTTTCAGCCCTCATCCCTGTTCCTTGAAGAAAGTTGGAGCAGGGCAGGAAGGAGGCTAGGCTGCCCTCTGTGGCTGCGAGGAAACCTTGTTCTCTCCTCCAATGCTGAGCTCCTTCCTGGGCTTTACAGCGTGGGAGAAAGAAATGGATGGGCCCCAGGCCCAGACTCACAGATAGGAATTGATGACTCAGAACATTGATGAATGAGAGCTGAAGAAACCTAATGATAGAACATTCATTCATTCAGCAAGCAAACATTTGCTGAGCACCTGATATATGCAAAATTCTCAAGCTAGAGCAATGGACAGAAAAGGATCAGAGTCCCTGCCCAGCAGGGATGTACTCAGAGCAGGCTGCCAGGCTGGGCTCCTGGCTATGGAGTTTGAACGGGACTCAGGAGGCTGTGGGAAGGCCTGTGCTGGCTCCTCTGAGTAGCTTGCAGGTGGTGTCAAGGCCACACCTCAGTGTGTGGTGGGATTGTTGCAGAAGACCACGCTCAGGTCTCCAGGATAGCATCCGGCCCTGGGGCCTATCTGGGCCTTGGACCGAGCATCTTCATTTCTCTCCACAGCCACTCAACCCCAACCCTGACAGTCGGTGGAACACGTACTTCAAGGACAACGAGGTGCTGCTGCAGATCGACAAAGATGTCCGGTAGGCAGGGCACCTGGGGCCGGGAGCTGGCCCATGGGACTTCTGGGGGTTTCTGCAGCTCTATCTTTTCCTTTTGCGGGCCGGGCCCACGGGTGGGTGTTGGCGGAGCTGCTGGTGAATTGTCCCAGCGGATGGGTTCAGACCCTATTGATGATAGGCTGCGAACGAGACTGGCGAGGGAGAGTCTGCTTGCATGTGCCTGGTGGTCCTTAGCTGTAGTTTCATTTGTACCCCAGGCATTTATGGATTCATCTGACATTTATTCAACAAGTATTGAGCCCCTCCTGTATGCCAGGCTTAGCACTAAGCTAAGGGTTGAACACTGAGTAGACTGGTGTGTTCCTTCTCTTTAAGGATCTGAGAACATCGAAGGGAAGATGGCAAGGCAGACATTCAGCCCATTAGATCTTAGCACATGGCGTTCATGGTAAATGCTCTTGAAGGAAAAGTTGAGGGGGTTTGGGGAAACCTCACCTGAGAAGCAGTGATTCAGCTTCTGAATCAGAAGGGGAAGAGTACAGCAAAGGCCACATTGGTCAGGGAACTGCCCTTGGCAAGGCCCAGAGAGCTTGCAGAGTGTGCCACATTTGAGGAACAATGCCAAGGCCAGGGTGGGAGATAGGGGCCGGACCTTGGACTTGATTCTAAGAGCATGAAGTAGCCATGCAATGGTTTTGAGCAAAGGAGTGACAGGGTCAGATACACAGTTTCTAAAACTGTGAGCTACAATGTGTGCCTGCTTTTCCACTTGGTAAAGAAATGTGGAGATGCTCGCTCTGTGGCCCTGTCGGGAAGTCTGGCAGCGTGCAGGGCCAGGTGGGGAACTAGGAGGCAGGCCTTGTCCACAGGTTGGTGGAGTGGCCAAGGGCTTGGATTCCATTCCACCGTTACCAGTTGTTAGCTGTGTGACCTTGGGCAAGTGACTCACACCCTCTGATCATTACTCTCTTTATCTGTGAAGTAGGAGTAAGGTGGTTCAGGGTAAGGTCACAGAACGGGCTGGGTCTCCACAGATACATAGGACTGTTGTGCTGATCTTAGCACATGCAGAGCACTTAGAATGATCAGATCTCCATTAAAGAAAGGTCCTGGGAGCTTATCCTGTTCCTTTTACAACAGGCTGCCTGGCTCTCCTGGTGCTTGGTCACAAAGGACAAGCCTGCACTTTGTCCCACACAGTGACCCTTCAGAATCTCCAACGGGCAGCTCTCAGGTGCCCAAGTCAGTTGGCACCAGCACAGGTGCCCCTCCATTCAGCTCCTTCTCAAGGAATGGCTGAGTGCCTGTGTCAGGAGGGGTTTAGGAGTGAGCAGGACGGAAACAGTCTCTGCCCTCCGAGAGCTTCCAGTCTAAGTCAGGGGACACATATCAAACCTGGAAACAGATATGTAATTGTAAATACTGTCAATGCTGTGAAGGAGGGAAAAACTGGTGCTTTTAGAGAATCAGAGGGAGGCCTTGTTTTCCTTTTGGGGGTATCACGGAAAGCCTTTCCACGGAGGGGGCTCAGCATGAGATGTGAAAGAGGAGGTGACGGCAGGGAGGCAGCGAGCTGAGTAGAGGAGTCTGCTGGGCTGCGGCAAAGCACACAAGAGCGCCCTGTGGCAGGGGAAGAAGGCACGTGCAGAGGAAAGTCAGGAGCAGGGTCCTCCTCGCCATTGACACCCTGGGTGTTGCTCCTTGGCCCAGGCTTACCTTCAGGTGGCCCCAGGTAGCCCCTGCACAGGGCAACTTAGGCTGCAGGAGAACGGGGGGACTGCCTCTTGTGCTCTCAGGCTGGGGTTGGTGCAGCATTTACCCCCATGAGGTCTTCTGATGACTGTGTTCAAATCAAGAACAACCGTGACCTGGGGAAATAGGTTTTGTTTTTTTTTGTTTTGTTTTTGTTTTGTTTTGAGTGCAGTGACGTGATCTCAGCTCACTGCAATGTCTGCCTCCTGGGTTCAAGCCATTCTCCTGTCTCAGACTCCCTAGTAGCTGGGATTACAGGCATGTGCCACGACACCTAATTTTTGTATTTTTAGTAGAGACGGGGTTTCACAAGTTGCCCAGGCTGGTCTCGAACTCCTGACCTCAAGTGATCCACCCGCCTCAGCCTTCCAAAGTGCTAGGATTACAGGCATAAGCCACCATGCCTGGCCAGGTTCTGTTTTACACGAGTAGTGATGGTAGCACGTCCTTTGGTGCTTCTAGAGGCAGGTTTGCAATATGCTAAGTATAAGAGGTCTGAATAATGTCCATGTACTGCAATAGATACGTTTTTAAAACTTGATAACATTCTAGATACTATCTCCCAACTTGTTTTCCCTCTCTGTCTTTTTTTTTTCTCATTCTGTCTTGAACATCTTTCAGGTTAGCTGTATAATATTCTTTTGTACAGTGTGTACCTTATGGAACCAAACCTCTTTTGCTGCTACAAACCACACTGTGTTTGTGCATGTTAGGTAATTTTTTTTTTTTTTTTGAAATAGGGTCTTGCTCTGTTGCCCAGGCTGGACTGGAGTACGTCAGCTCTATCACAGCTTCCCATAGCCTTGAAATCCCAGGCTCAAGTGATCCTCCCACCTCAGCCTCCCGAGTAGCCGGGACTGCAGGCACATGCCACCGCACCCAGCAAATTTTTTATAGAGATGGGGTCTCCTTATGTTGCCCAGGCTGGTCTTGAACTCCTGGACTCAAGTGATCTTCCTGCCTTAGCCTCCCAAAGTGCTGGTATTACAGTCGTGAGCCACTGTGCCTGGCCTAGATAAATATTTTTACATGGAAGGATGTTTGGAGTTTAAAAGAGGAGTTAGGTTGTATGACCATAAAGACACATTTTTAAAAAAAGTATGTATCTATTTGCAAATATGCATAAAATGTGGGTATGTATACATATACAATGACTACTACTTTTTCTTTTTTTTTGAGACGGAGTTTTGCTCCTGTTGCCCAGTCTGGAGTGCAATGGTGTGATCTCAGTTCACCGTAACCTCCACCTCCTGGACTCAAGCGATTCTCCTGCCTCAGCCTCCCGAGTAGCTGGGATTACAGGCATGCACCACCACGCCCAGTTAATTTTGTATTTTTAGTAGAGACAGGATTTCTCCAGGTTGGTTAGGCTGGTCTTGAACTCCAGACCTCAGGTCATCCGCCTGCCTTAACCTCCCAAAGTGCTGGGATTACAGGTGTGAGCCACTGCACCCGGCTATTTTTTTTTTTTT
>PVKP010032108.1:0-26297 GCA_004027715.1 Plecturocebus donacophilus | reverse complement strand
TCCCAAGTAGCTGGGATTATAGGCGCCTGCCACCATGCCCAGCTAATTTTTGCATTTTTAGTAGAGACGGGCTTTAACCATGTTGGCCAGGCTGGTCTTGAACTTCTGACCTCAGGTGATCCACCCACCTTGTTCTCCCAAAGTGCTGGGATTACAGGTGTGAGCCACTGCGCCTGGCCCTGTCGGTGGGTTTTTAAACAAAGTTCATTTGTACTTGGTACTCCTCTGTTGAGACCAGCAGTTTCCTGGAGACTAAGTTTATGGCTAAGGGAACACGCTGGAACAGCCTAGTTGATAATTATCCTAGAAACGGGTTCCATAAGTAAGTGCTAACTTCTACAGGACCACCTGCCGAGGGGTGATCCAGCCAGGGTGGTGAGTTGCAGGAAGGAGGAGGTCTCCAGGGTGCAGATACTGAGCTTCCTGGAGGGAGGCTGCACTCAGCCCTGAGAGTTGGAGTGGGCAAGGAGAGGCGTTGGACACCAGGGTGAGGACATTCTGAGTGCTGTGGACAAGGAGTGTGGCTGGGCCATGATGCCCCTCAGCAGTGAAGGAGGGTGGAGGCTGGGCCACTGGCAGGTGTGTCACCACTGTCCAGGGCTCCTGTCCTTTATGTGTTGGTCCTCATGGCACCCCTGGAAAGGAAGTTGCGTGGCTGGCCCTGGGGCAGATGCCTAGTGTACAGAAGCAGTGCTTCCTTCTCAAGATGTCTCTCCTAGGTTTAATTCTCACGCCTTGTCTTTCACTGCTCAAATCTAGTCTCAATACATTCTTTTGTGCACTGACAATGGTGGGCAATGCAGACTGACCCGTAAAAATAATAAATCAATATTGTCCAAAGCTGCATACAAGCCCTTTTGAGGCCCATGAATGTGCCATTGTCCTCTTTCTAGCTGGGACACACATTTCCTGCTCTTTCTCTCATGGAAAGGCCATGATGAGGTCAACAATTGACCACAAATAGGTTTTAATTGTGAAAAGCCCAGAGCCAGGCCCAGCCCCAGACAGGGACCATGCAGAGAAAAGCTTCAGCCCCTCTCTGGGTCCATGAGCCAGGAAGGAACCAACGTGCATGAAATAAGGCAGGAGAGTGGCAGGTCCCTGCAGCCAAGGGCACGACACTCCATCGCCACTGCACAGTGGGCGCTGTGCGGAACGGTCAGAGTGGGGCTGCAAGGGTGGTTAGGAAGGTCGTGGAGTCCAGACTCTGGAAATGTGAAAACAATCCGGGGGCATGATACAGAGCATCCCATGAACCCCAGGAGCTGGACACAGTATTTTGTGTGAATAGGTATCTGCCTTGTCCTTGGGAGAAAATGAGTCCATGGTCCAAAAATTAGTTTTAAATGAAGTTCAAGGCCTCTGTTTTTGGTTTCTATAGCAGCAATGCCATTCTGAGTCAGCGAATCAGGGAGCTGGCTCCTCCACGATCCACCAGGGTGTCCGGGGTCTGCCAGTCTTACCATGATTAGAATGGAGCTTCTGAGCCACCTCCCCGTCAATCTGCTTTTTTACCAGTCTTCCCCATCTCAGTTAATGCAACTCCTTCCTTTTAGTTTCTTAGGCCAAACACCTTGGTGCCATCCTCCACTCCTCTCCTTCACACCTCATCCCCTTGTAATGTAAGCAAATCCCATGACCTTCTCCTTTAAAACATGTCAAGAATCCAGCCATCTCACTATTTCTCCACTGCCACATCCTCATCAGTCACTTCTGGCCAGATGTGGTGGCTCACGCCTGTAATCCCAGCACTTTGGGAGGCTAAGGCGGGTGGATCAATTGAGGTCAGGAGTTCGAGACCAGCCTGGCCAACATGGTGAAACCCCGTGTCTACTAAAAATGCAAAAACCAGCCAGGGGTGGTGATGGGAGCCTGTAGTCCAATCTACTCAGAGGCTGAGGCAGGAGAATTGCTTGAACCTGGGAGGCAGAGATTATAGTGAGTCGAGATCGTGCCATTGCACTCCAGCCTGGGTGACAGGAGAGACTCCGTTTCAATAAATACATACATACATATACACATAGGTCACTTCACCTCTCTCCCAGGTCACTGCTGGAGCACCTCAGCCATCTCTCTGCTCCCCACTTGCCTCTCCCTCTTAGTCCATTCTTAGCTTTCTGCCTTGGCTCCTACATCCTCAGAGTAAAAGCAGATGTTCTTCTAGGTATCCACAGGGCCCCAGTTCCCAGGCCTTGTAATCTCCCCCTCAGTCACTTGGTTCCAGCCAAACCCACTTTGTGGAGGTTGCTGAAAGATGCCAGGGTGGCAGAGAATGGGGCTATGGGGTTTCCCCTGCCTGCTTTGCCCAGGCTGCCTCTTCTCCAGAGCTGCCACGGGTGGGAGGCAGATGCCCCCATGCACAGGGCCCTGGGCACAGGTGTGGTCCTCCACACTTCTTCTGTTACCGTGGTCCGGGGACATCCTCATCTCCTGTGGTGGGAACTGGTTATTCCCTTGTCTGTTGCCCTTGGGGGAAGAACTGAGTCCGACTCAGGTTGGTGACCCAGTACCTAACAGGGACCTGGTCCAGGGTGAATGCTCTTTGAGGATGGTTTTAGTTGAGGGGACCCCTCTAAGTGCGAGGAGTCAGGAGGCTGGATTCTCCCTGGCTACACCATGTCAGGTCTGAGCAGGCCACATGCCTCCTCTGGGCTTAGAGACCTCATTTGTAAAATGGCATCCAAAAAATGTTATTTTCTGAGAGTGTCTGATTTTCTTGGTCAAATTATTTCATGGTAGTAACCTCAAGTCAGAATATTTCCAAATATCCCGGAAATTGCTCACTTTCCTGACTCTTTCCTCAGTTTCCAAATAGCCATCAGGTTCTGCTTCATCTCTCAGGCCCCGGGCCCACTCACTAGTTCCTCATTCTGCCAGTCATCTTCTGCCCTCTGGCCTCACCTTGGCCCTCCAGCATCCACGTCGCATCCTGCGGCTGCTTCCTCATCCAGCTGTACGGTCCGGGAAGGTGGGGAGTGATGGTTAAGAGCCAGATGGACATGGCCTCACCCCTTGGTCCCTGGCTCTCTCCAGGGCCCCTGCTGATAGCACTGTGGAGAGCAAACTGTGTCGCCTGCCCTTTGTCACCAACACAGTGACCCTCAACTTCTGGGGAAGTGACGAAGTGGCCACATGGGTTCTGGGAAAGCTTCCCTGGTAGCCCAGAGACCCTTGGAGGGGGAGAGAGAGAAGATGTGTGGAGCAGACGCAGGACTGAGAGTCGAGCAGCTGGGTGGCTGGTGAGCAGAAATGCAAGGAGGCTGCCTGGGCTGCTGGGAGGGGCCGTTTGGAAAAGTCTCAGGGCAGTGGGGCGGGAAGAAGACAGGATGGTGAGAGAGATGCAGAACTGGAGAGAGAGAATGAGACCTGGAGACTGAGAAAGAGGTGGACGTCATAAAAGAAAGAGCCACAGGAAACAAGACAGAATGAGGGCATGAGGAGTGTGGAGAGGAGCCCAAGGAACCACAAAGACAGATGTCTGGAAAAGGGCTGGGGCACGCTGCTGGGTTCAGCTTCAGGAGGGAGACTGTGGGGAAAGGGGCTCCTGCTCAGCCCCCTGTCCTCCCTGTAGGGTGGTCTTGCCTTTGCTAACACCTTCTGTTGGATTGTGACTCATCTGGAGCCTGTGGAAAGGGACCTCCTTGCACATGCTCAGGACTCTGCATAGGATCTCGCTCACAGTGGGGCTCGGGAATGCCTCGAAACAATAACAATAATAGTTAATATTTACTGAGTTTTCACAGCATGGTTTGGCCTGGTACTAGACGCCTCACACCCATTCATGTATTAATTCACACATCCATGCCTTCATTCAAAAAATATCGATTGAGCAGCCCCCACGTGCTGGGCACTGTTCTAAGCATCTTAGTAAGTTACTTCATTAATTTCTAACAATTTTATGAGGGAGATACTTTTAGTATTCCTACTTTCACATAAGGTCACTGAGGCTGAGACAGGCTGACTGTGGCTAGATTTGGGAAGTGGGGAAGAGGCTGAGCTGGTTGCAAACTCCCCTGCCTGTGCTTTTTAACCACGCTCACCACTGACCCTGCCTGCCAGGCACCAGACTACCCAGTGAACCAAAGACGGGACAAGGGAGTCTCCCAGAAGGCAGGCGTGCCCTTGGGATGTGGTCAGAAGAGCCAGGCTTCTTCTGGGTTTAGAAGAGCCGAGGGAGGGCTCCCTCACAGAGGCAAGTGGAAGGAAACGGTGACTCTGAAGAATACTGAAAGAACTATCAGCCAGTAAGAAAAAGCCTGACCAAACAATCAAAAAATAAGCAAAAGACCTTCCCAAACAGAGTGGCTGAAATGAAAAAGAAAGAGAATGTCAAGTGTTGGCCAGGATGTGAAGCAGCTGAAACTGTCATATTCATTGGTGGGAATATGAATTGTTACAATTAACTTTGAAAAATGGCAGAATTTTTTAAAGCGGAATGTAGGCATATGCTGTATAGCTCCATTCCTAAGTACATGACAGACAGAAAAGAACACATCTGTTCGCTTCAGCACTGTTGGAGTAATCCCAAGTTAGAAATGACCAAAATATCTATCACCAATAGAACAGACAATTTTGGTACACTCACATAGATAAAGGCTACACAGCAATGAGCATGTAAGAGTTATTTCTCTATGGAATAACATTGGAGAATCTAACAAATGTTTAAACAAAAAATCTTAGGCACATTCTGTACAATTCCATTTATAAAAACTTCACACACAGTCATAATGAATACATTGTGTTAGATGTTAGGATAGTGATTACCTCTGGGGTAGCGATTGGAAAGAGGCATGTATAAAGTTTTTATGGGCTAGTGGTCTTCTTTTCCTTTATTTGAGAGCTGTTTTATTGCAAGTTGTTCAAATTTTAAAAATTCCTCAAACTCTACATTTATGATTTGTGCATCTGCTATAATATATGCATATGTATGCTACACTTCAATAAAAAGTGTATTTTTAAAAGACAAATATTGCCATTTACAGAATGCATAAGAAATGTAAGATTGGCTTGGTCTTTGAAAATAAATTGGTATGGTTCATTACCAAAGAGAAAAATCAAATTATTATCTCAGTTGATGCTGAAATTCAACATCCGTTTATGTTTATAACTAACTATCTAAAGGAACTTCCTTAATCTACAAAAGTTTCTATAAAATCTACATATCTGTGTAAAAAACCAATAGCAAATAGATATAATATTTAATGGAGAGAATGTTGAAAGCTTGCCTTCAGAGATCAGGAACAAGACCCGGATGCTGTTATCTTCATATCTATTCAACATTGTACTGAAAGTCCCGACCAGTGCAAAATCATTGGAAATTATAAAGCCCTCATTATTATGTTAGTGGAAATTCCCACGTAATTAGATTTTATAAGTGAATTTAACAAGCTTGCCAGACAGAAGGATAAATACAAAAACAGATTTTATTTCTAGTACCAGCAATTATTACTACATAAAATAAAAATTAGAAAATGAACAAAAGGATGATCTCACAAGCAAAATGTTGAATGAAGGAAATCAGATACAAAAGAATACATATTATATGATTCCATTTATATAAAATTCAGAAGTAGGCAGATCTAAGGTGTAGTGTAGAAATTAGGATAATAGCTAGCTTTAGGGGTCGGGAGAGGGTGTGGGGTTGAGTGGAGGTATAAGGGGTTTTGTATGTTGGCAGTTTTTTTTGACCTGGGTGGTGGTTACATGAGTGTTCTTTGGGATAATTTGCTCAATTGTACATTTATGTTTTTATATTTTTCTATATGAGAGGTTTTTTTTTAAGTTAAAAAAGATTACTTGGCCAGCTTGAGTTGGGTGGTCTCTGATGGTTGACTGACTGCAGCTGGATCAAAGGAGCCATGTGGTTCCCATAGTAATGCCTTTCAGGGTCATAGAGTTGGAGAATACATGGAGAGAGAGAGAGAGAGAGAGAGAGAGAGAGAGAGGGAGAGAGAGAGAGGGAGAGAGAAAGAGAGGGGGAGAGAGAGTGTGTATGTAGGGGGAGAGCAGAAGAAAGTGACTGACATCTCATAGGGAGTTTCTCCCAAGAATAATGGCGATGACTCTCTCCTTTCTTTCTCTCTCTTGGTAACAAACAGGCCTCATGGTATGAATTGGAGAGAATTTCCTCTTCTCAGTTTTGGAAGAGGTTGTGTGGAATTGGTGATAATTATTTAAACGTTTAATAGAATTCAACAGTGAAAACTTTTGAGTCTGAAGATTTCTTTTTTGAGAGTTTTAAAATCAATTTCTTTTTCTTAATTCAGATGATCTGTTTGATATTCTGTGAGTTGTGATAGTTTGGTTTTTTTGGAGAAATTGGTCAATTTCATATCAGTTGTCAAATGTATGTGTGTAGAGACCTTTTAGTAGTCCTTGAATTATTCTTCCATTGTCTTTAGGATCTGTCGTGATAGCTTCTGGTTTTTTTTCTTTTGCTTGCTTTGGGTTTATTTTATTCTCTCTTTTTGGGCCCCTCGACGTGGCAGTTTAGATTATTGATATGAGACTTTTCATCCTCTAATGTAATTATTAGGTGCTATGAATTTCCCTCTGAGTACTGCTTTAGCAGCATCCCACAGATGTTGATATGTTGTATTTTCCTTCTCATTAAGTTCAGTGTATTTAAAAAAAAAATTTACTTGAGGTTTCCTCTTTGACCTACTGATGATTTAGAAGTGTGATATTTGGTTTCTAAGTGTTTGGAGATTTCTCTGCTATCTTTTTGCTAGTGATTTCTAGTTTGATTTCACTGTGATCAAAGAATGAATTTTGATGATTTCAATTTTCAAAAAAATGTTGAAGTTTGTTTTTTGTCCCAGGAAATGGTCTATCTTGGTAAGTATTCTGTGGGAACTTGAAAAGCATGCATATTCTGTTGTTGGGTAAAGGGCTCTGTAAATGTTAATTCAGTTCTGCTGGTTGATGGTGTTGTTGAATTCTTCTACACTCTTGCTGATTTTCTCTGTTTGTTCTATCATTTGTTGACAGAGGGGTTTGAAGTCTTCAACTATAATTGTGGAGTCTATTTCTCTTTCTAGTTCTATCAGATTTGTCTTCACATATTCTGCAGCTCTAACATTTTGGATTGTTATGATGTCTAGGTGTATTTACTTTTTTATTATTACATAATGTTTCTTTCTGCCCCTAGTAATTTTCTTTGCCCTGAATTCAACTTTATCTAATATTAATATGTCTCTTCCTGCTTTCTTTTTATTAATGTTTGCATGGTATATGTTTTTCTATCATTTTACTTTCACTCTACCTACATTGTTATATTTTTTAAATGAGTTTCTTGTGGGCACCTTAGAGCTGGGTTATGTTTTTAAATTCAGTCTTCCAATCCCATTCTTTTAATTGAAGTATTTAGACTATTTACTTATGTAATTATTAATATGTTAGTGTTAAGCCTGCCATTTTATTTTATTTTTTTCTCTCTGTTTTTAGATTTTGCTGTTTTCTTTTTCTTACAGTCCTGTGGGTTACTTAAATATTTTTTAGAATTCCATTTTGATGTACCTATAGTGATTTTGAGTATATATCTTTGTATAGGTTACTTAGTGGTTACTATAGGCATTACTTAGTACACACATGATTTATCACAGTCTACTGGAGTGGTATGCTGAATAATGGACCCCAAAGATGTTCATGTCCTAATTCCTGGAACCTGTAAATATGTTAGCTTAAATGGCAAAAGGAACTTTGCAGATGATTAAGATCTTGAGATGGGGATATTATCTGGATGGCCACAATGTAATCACAACGGTTCTCACAAGAGGGAGGCAGGAAGGTCAGAGTGTGAGATAGGGATGTGATGAGAACAACGCAGGGGAGAATGATGTAGAGCCCAGATCCGAGGAATGGGGTCAGCCTCTAGAAGCTGAAAAAAATAAGGAAATGGATCTCGCCTGGAGCCTCCAGAGGGAAAACAGCCCTGCATTCTTTAGTTCACTGCTGATTTTGAAACTCTGACCTTTAGTATGGTAAGATAATACATTTGTGTTGTTTTAAGCCACTACTACGTCTATAATCTTTAGCATTTTAATCTGTACTTAGTGGGAAGAATAGAAGGAGATTTGCCTACTCCATTTTGATCCAGAACTGGAAGTTGGACATGCTGTTTTGAGGTGCTGGTGGGACTTCTAGCCTGAGCTGTTCTGTTCACAGTTGAGTACACCTCAACAAAGTAGAATAGAATCAAGTGGTTTTCAGCACAGAGAAAGTATTAATCCAAAGGAGGAAGGAGAATGAGGTTCTTCAGGAGCAGACTATGGGAAAGGAGAGGAAGGGCAAGGAAAGATGCCTTGGAACCATGGTTAGCTCTGTGGTTCTGAAACTTCCCTCAGGGATGGGTGCACCTGGGGAGATGAGGGGCAGGAGAGCGGTCAGAAGCTGCGGCAGGAGTCCAGAGTCATCTCCCAACCATGGAATGGGAAGGAACAGACAGACGCAAGGGGCAGGATGGAGGAAGAATTGAGTGCACGTGAGCCCAGATGACAGGTAGTGACTGAAAGAGAAAGGAGAATCAGTAAGGACACACAAGTATTGACCTAGAGATACGGAGAGTCTGACCCCTGCCTTGCCAGATGGAGTGAGGAGAAGGCCATCTGGAGGGGTTCCAGAGAGGGACAAAGAAGATGAGGGGAAGGAGCAGGAAGGATTGGTTCAAGCAGAGAGAAGTTCTTTGATTGCTGAGTTTCCTTTACAAATGGGGCAACATTTAGCAACAACATTATTGGTTCAGAGGCATTGCTCTCCTGGTCTCCAGCCCAATGCCCTCAGCTTCCCCTAATTCCCCCAACAACGCACGTTCTGGGGAGGTCAGCTCTACTCAAGAGGGCTGACCAGGTGGCTGAACTTCAAGAGGATTGCTTGAGCCCGGGAGTTCAAGGCTGCAGTGAGCTATACCGTGCCACTGCACTCCAGCCTGGGGGACATAGTTAGACTCTCTCTCTCTTTCTACCCCTCCCCCACCCCCCCCCACACAAGAGTCCTTTCCAAAACTGATTTTCAGGAAATTAATACCCTCTGGAGGGAGACTTTGCTCAGGATGAAGTTTTGCTGGGTTGATCACGAAAAAGGGGCATCTTGCTCCCTGTCTCTTCTCCTTCTCTCTCCTTCAACAGGAGCTCACAAGAGGCTAAGGGGACAGGATGTGATGAGCACTTTCTAGCTTGCCTGCCACATGGCCTTCGGAGGGTGTCATTTCAGTAAAAACACACATTATAAATGCCACGGCTCACGGCAGGCACCTCGTAAAGTCATGTGAGTTTGTGTTAGCTTTACTTCTGGTTTTAGCTGAATAAGAGTAGAGGGAGGAATAGGGAGGATAGAATCTAGAGCTGGGAGAGAGAGGGAAAGGAAGGATGGGAAGGGAGGGGTGTTGCTGGAAGAGACTCATGTCCAAAAAGGGTGAAAGAGGGAGGCTCTGAGCTGCCAAGGACCCTCTGAAGCCTCCAACAAGCCTCTGACGCGAACATAATTGGCTAAGATGACAGCATCTCTGGCCTTGAAAGGGGTGCATGTTAAAATTTTGGGGAATTGTCCCCATGGCCCCCAGTCCCTATATTTCTTTTTGCTCATCATTGGCACTGCCCAGATTCTCCCGGTGTCCTTGCTCCTTATCCTTGGAAACTGATGGAGCTGCAGGAGAGGAGGCCTTTCAGTAGGAGAGGTAGGTCCCAGCTTCCCTGCAGGTGGGTGCTGGGTTCTGGGGGTGATGGAGAAATCTCCTCTTCAGCCTCTCCATCCTCAAGACACACACAAGTGGAGGCTGCACAGGGCGAGGAAGGGGCACCGAGTGGTCCCCTCCCTTCTCCTTTCTCCATGTGCCTTTATGCAGGGCTTGTCCTCCTCTGCTCCCCACGCTCACTTGGTAAACAGCCCTGAGGAAGGGTATCCCCTGGGCCAAGCCTTGAGGTGGGCCCTGGGGATGCAGAGCTGGTCAACCATAGTCCCTTCCCTCCTGGAGCTCAGAGTGCGGGGACAGGTGCAGGGACAGGCATCAGCAGTTACAAGCACTGAGCTAGACGAAGCTCAGCCAGGGTCAGGGCCTCCCCATGGCGGGCATCCATCACACCTATAGACATCTGAGCTAGAGGAAGCTCAGCCAGGGTCAGGGCCCTCCCCATGGCGGGCATCCATCACACCTATAGACATCTGAACTAGAGGAAGCTCAGCCAGGGTCAGGGCCCTCCCCGTGGTGGGCATCCATCTCACCTACAGACATCTGAGCTAGAGGAAGCTCAGCCAGGGTCAGGGCCTTCCCATGGCGGGCATCCATCACACCTATAGACATCTGAGCTTGAGGAAGCTCAGCCAGGGTCAGGGCCCTCCCTATGGTGGGCATCCATCACACCTATAGACATCTGAGCTAGAGGAAGCTCAGCCAGGGTCAGGGCCCTCTCCATGGCATGCACCCACCATGCCTATAGACATAGGTGTTGAAGAGAGAGAAGGAGACAGAGACAGAGAGCTAGAGAGGGAGAAGGAAACCAAGGAGAGAGAGAAACAGAGAAAGGGAGTAGGCAGGGTTAGGACAGAGCCACACATGGAGAGCAGGCCATCTAGACTGTGAACTCTCTAGAAAAGGCAGGCAGCCTGTGGCAGTGTGTGGTCTCCTAGAAGGAAGGGCATGTGGGAGAACAGACTCTGCCACTCTCTCCTCCACCCTCAAAGCTCCCCACAGCCTTTGTCAACACTCTCTGCAAGTAGGTTGGTGACTCTCGGGTCCGTGCAGCCCCTCTTGCTGGCCAGGCATCGCCAGAGGCTGGGCTCCCTCCTGCTCTACCCTGAACCTCTGTGCCCAGCTGAGGTTTTTGCACACAGCAGGGCCTCATGAGTGTCTGCAAATATCAATGACAGCTTCCCTATACTGAGCATTGCACAAGCATCTCAACGTCGAGTTTTAATTCTACCCACCTCATATGGTGGGTGTTATTTGTGTCTCTTCTTTACACATAGAGAAACTGAGGCTTAGATAGGTCGAAAGACTGACCAAGGTCCAGGGAGCTGTTTAGGGTGGAACTGGTTCGAGTGATTCTCCTAGCCGGCCAGTCCCATCTCTGAGCTTCTAACCACATCTCTCCCCATGCCTTCCCGTCTGCCCAGCTATCAGGCGAACAAAGGAATGGTGGGATGAGGAAGTCCACCACTAGAGCAGTAGTGAGGCTTGAGGACTGGTCAGAGGAGCTGGGCATCTCTAGCCTGGAAGAGCTGGAGACGAGCAGCCTCACCCAGAGAAATGAAGGAAAATCATGCCTCTTCATGCCTCTGCTCCCCCATCTCAGGCTCCTACTGAGTGAAGGATCCAGCTGATCTTGTCCTTGCAGGACACACACAACCAACACAGGCCTCCAACTCTGTGAAGGCTGTGGAGGAGCCCCCTCCAGAGCACAGCCTTGTAGGAGGGCAGCACAATGGGTCAGCAGCTCAGATGCTTCCTGCCTGGGGCTTTCCCTGGCCAAGGGCCTTATTCCTTCTGGGAAGAAATTTGCATGGTTGGCCTTGGGCCACACACATGCTCCCTCCAGGCCAGCACCTTCCCAGAAGGCTCTCCCCGGGGCCTGACCTGCTGCACATTCTCAAAGGATGTGGTGATTAGGTGCTTAGTTCAGATTTCTGCCAGGAAAATCTGGGGTGCTATCCTGGCCAGGAGAATTGAAAGCTCAGAAGTGGGGTGGGACTGGAAGCTTGAGCTGTTTCCACTGCTCCCTGGCCTACTGGGGAGTGTGCTCAGCAGGTCTTTGGAGCAGCCAGCCCCAGGAGGGCTGTCCCTGTGAGGGGAGGGCCCAGAGGGCAGAAGAGGAGGGTTAGGTGAAGGGAGGGAAGAGGAAGAGGAAGAAGGGAGCTGATCCAAGCAGACAGAAGCTCCTTGTCTCTGTGGGGCCTTTGTAAATTGGGCAACATTTGGCAACAATACATGTTGGCTAATGAAGCCACTGTTTTCCTGCCTGCTGCCCTTTAGCAGATCTTCCCTCCTGATGGCAGCTCCCAGGAGCCAGAAGCATGCCCAGACTCTCAGGGCCTTTGGCTGTCTTCAAAGGGGCCAATGTGGGGCCAAACGTGAGGGCCTTTCTCTTGAGATCATTGCCTCTGTGTTGGGATCTTGTGGGGACCTGGGTTGGTAGAGACACAGGCAGCTCTCCACCTCTCTCTTTCTCATTCTCGCCCATTCTCTGGCCCTCTCTTCAGGTTGATCAGCAAATAAATGATCGATACTGAGGCACCAAGGCCCTAAGGAATCACTGCATGGGGTCCTGGGTGGATTTCTAGCTCTACTGCCCACGGGCTGTGAGATCATGAACAAGGTGCACTGCCCAAGTCCATTCAGCTGCAAACAGGTATGACAAGTACCTATGGTATTTCCAGAGCATCACAAGCTAGCTGGTGTGTGGAAGGGGCCAGGCAGGGCCTGCTTCATAGAAGGGCTCAATTCTTGCCAGGTTCCCTTTCTGCCGAGGTCCCGGGGCCTCAGTCTCTGCATCCTCAGCTCTCAGAGGGTTCTTGGCCCATGAAGAAGAAAGCCCCTGGCCGTGGGCCTAATGGGAGACTCAGGGATAGCAGTTGTATCTCACTCTCTGTGTGACCTCAGGCGATGCTTAGAGTACCTCTTTTTAGAATGGAAACAGTGACTGTCTTAACTCACAGAGCTGCTGTTAAAGCCATGAGACAAGGTCACCGAGAGCGCTGTTTGGATTTAAAAGTGCCACCCAAATATTAAGGATTATTATTCTATTTCTCTGCTAGGGATGGCATAGCCACCCACACACAAACACACCCACGTGTGACCACTGCATGCCGCTAAACAGTGATGAACGTAGCCAGCTGTGTGCTGGCTAACCGGCCCCCCGGGGCGTGGAGTGAGGGAGCCCTGATTCACAGCAATTGCTAATTCCACAGCATAAATACATCTACTGCACCTGATATCAAGCTGCCATTAGTTAACCCACCCAAATCCCTAAATAGTTAACAAGTGGCTCTCAAGTCAGCCACCTCACACCACTGGCAGGGAAAAGAAACAAGGTCTGGGGTCTCCTGTTGGCCAAGCTGTTGTCCAAGTGTGAGTAGATGTCTCAGGAATGCCTTTTCTCCCTTCTCCATCTGGAACCAGATCTCACACTCCCTTCCCAACATTCCTCTTGAGGTTTAAAGCTACAGGCTAATAGAGGGCAGGGTGTGAGGTTTACCAGCTTGCAGGAGTACTCAGCTTGGCCAGAGACTTTGCCCTGCTGATGGAGCTTGGGCCTGAAATTCCACAAAGGTTCCCTGGGGGAGTTTTGAGGGTGGGGGTAGAGCAGCATTGCGGGGGAGGGAGTCAGCCTCCCACCCCTGCCTGTTGAACATGAGCTCTTGCCACGGCATGATGGTTTCCAGAGCAGCTACCTTCTTTGTGCTCCTTAAACTCATGCTACTGTCTCAGCATTTGGAAACCTGCATTCTACTTCCATGCAGGCTCTTCGAGATCTGACCCAACTCCCGGGATGCTGGAGACGCTCCATAGGCAGTGTAGAATGAATGGGTAAATTAGTGAGTCCATGGACACAGGCTTTGGCATGGCCTGGCTTAGCAAGCTCTGACCCTCACTGTCCTTCAGACCCAACACATTGCGAACAGGATCCTTTGACCCTTTCTTAGCTTGTTCCTCCTCCTCATTTATTCATTCATTCCTTCAACCAATACTGATCATCAAGTGCCTATAACATGCACAGAGCTAGCTGGCTGAAGAATTTGAGGTGCCTCTGTGGCTCTTTAGTGGGTTTGGTGGAAAGTGATAGGAAATATGAGAGAAGCGCTGGAGGAACTAGGTGAGTTGCATTTTCGATGTATTAAATTTAGGTGCCTACAGGACCTGCAAGGTAGCTGTCCAGAGGCAGTCAAACACACGAGGTGGAGCTCAGGATAGAGGAGGATTTTGTTAATCCTCCTTCCAACAAGAGTTCCAAGCCATGGCTGGGTGTGGTGGCTTGTGCCTGTAATCCCAGCACTTTGGGAGGCCAAGGTGGGAGGATTGCTTGAGCCCAGGAGGTCAAGACTTCAGTGAACTGTGATCGCACCACCACTGCATTCCAGCCTGGGCGACAGAGGGGGACCCTGTCTGAAAAACAAACAAACAAACAAACAAAAAACCAGTGCCTGGCCAGAAAGCCAGAGAGACTTTTTGCCTTTCGTTGTCCCTGGTGCTCAGGTAATTGATCACTGGGTTCACGCTCCCAAGCCTTTACTTGTGTGGTTTTTACTTTACTGAACGCTCTACCTGTAGAAATCCCACCCTTCCTTCAGGTATCCAGGCCAAATCTTCCTTGAATTCTTCTGGAGCCCTCATGATGGGTGCTGGTCATTCCTCCTCTGGAGGAATTCTGCCCTCACACTCACTTGGTTTACACTGCTTGGCCTCTTCTTAGGGAGCCTCTGTGATAGAAACGCATTCCTGTGCCTGTCCCTCCCCCATGGCCCTGTGAGTTCCTGAGGGAAAGGACAGACCCCTCTTTTCTCTGTCTCTCGTGACATCTACCAGTTCTGGCATGCATGCATGAATGAATGCTGTTAATAGATCAGTAAAGCTTGTTTCTTGGGGCAGACCCACCCCCTACAGCGGCCCCCTCTGCAGATGGCCTTTGGGGGCTGCCCTGCCTGTGTCCAGATGCACACATCCCTGCCCTGGGGCTGGGCTGTTCCCAAAAGGCACAGAAGGAAAACAGTCTGCCCTGTTGCCTACCCATCCTGCCTTCAAAGCCCTCCTTAAGCTGAGCCTCTTGATGGTGGCCTCAGGTTCTCTGTGTTCTTGCCAACACTGTAACATATTAAGAGGGTCTAGGGAACTCTGACCTCCCAGTTATCCTTTTTTAAAAATTTGAACTCAGAAATAGAGACAGGGGTTATGATGTTTCATCTTTTATAATGATGAAAAGGTAAAGTCTAGTTGCCAATGTAGGTACAAAGATACTTCAGCACTCCTGGGAATTAGTCAATTTTTTATTTCTTCAGTATTTTTGAAAGAGCTTATTGCAATTATTGATGAAGGCAACTTTTAATGGTGCAATATCATGTTTCCAAACAATGAGAGACCTTGGCTCTGTCACCCCATAACCCAGCTGGTGATTCTAGCACCAAATCCCAGAGCTCAGTCTCATGCCTGGCAAGCAGGATCCCTGATTAGCCTCCACCCTGCGCCTTGGCAGGATCATGCCCAGGGATGGAGGGCCTCCCCAGCCCTCTCGATAGCCTCTCCACCTCGGGCTGAGTCTGCTTCTCCGTGGCTAGGTGTCTACTGATGCTTGCTCTGGCAGAGCTGGCTCCCTGGGGCATTGACCATCTACTCCAGGAAATGCTTTTTAGTACCAGGTAGCTAAACAGTCAAGACCAGTTTTTCAGAATAAGCAGATTTCAGAGTCACATATTGGCCAGATTCACCTGCTGAGAAAGGTGTTCAGGTGACCTATTGTTTCCCTCACTGGTAGTATCTTACTTCTTTACTTAATTTTTTGGTGGGGGGAGGGGGAACAGAGTCTTCCTCTGTGGTCCAGGCTGGAGTGCAGTGGCACGATCATGGCTCACTGAGGCCTCCATCTCTCAGGCTCAAATGGTCCTCCCACCTTAGCCTCCCAAGTAGCTGGGAACACAGGCACACACCACCATGCCGGGCTAATTTTTGTATTTTCTGTAGAGTTGTTAGGGGTTTCCCTATGTTGCCCAGGCTAGTCTTGAAATTCTGGGCTCAAGCCATCCTCCCATCTTGACCTCCTAAAATGCTGGAATTACAGGTATGAGCCACTGTGCCCTGCCTAGTTCCTCTTGGGCTAAGTTCTCATCCATACACACAGGGTTGCCTTGTTCTTTCTGAGGCCCCCGGCATGTCCCGCAGTCACCATGCTCTGTGTGAACTCCCCCAGAGATGGATGTTTAGTTTGCTTCCGACGGATGAATGGCATGCAGTGATGCCCCGGAGAACTTGGTACCTGGCTGTTGTGTGTCGTGGGAATGTATTTAGGAGATGTATTCTTAGAAGCAGTATTCTTGCTTTTGAATTTTAAAATCTGACATTTATGACAATTATTAAGATGAGGTTCCCATTTCCTACTGAATACTGGCAACACCAAAAAAGAAGAAGAAGGAGGTGGAGAAAAAAGAAAAAAAAGTGGTAGGGCATCTTAGCCATAGGGCACCTTTCTCACTGGCAAATAAGAACATGGAGCCAGCCCTGGGAGGTGGTCATTCCCCTCCGGGACCCCCATCTGTTTTCTGGGAACTGTGTTGTGGGTCTCAGCAGGGCAGGGAGATACCCCAGGGGCAGCCTGCCTGGGACTCTGGGCAGCCTCTCTTCTCTTGATCAGCTGTCCCCAGGCTGCTGCTGGGTGCCGCTGGGTCACCTTCACAACTCTCAGCTCACTGCTGAGCCAAGGTGGAAGCAAACCTGCCTGCCCTAACTGGCTCCTAGGCACCTTCCAGACCATCTACTGGGGAAGACAGGAAGATAGCAGTCTCACAGGGCGAGGCGACCTTCAGGTAAAACCCTCTGCTCTGTGTCCTGCCCTCTAGAAGGCACTGAGACCAGAGCGGGGACAAGGCTCAGGGGGCTGCGCCTCCTAGGGGCTTGCAGACTAGTGTGTGAGAGAGAACATCACAGTAGCCAGGCAGAACCAGGGCAGGTGAGGTGCGGGCCGGCTTTCCTCTCCTGTCGGCTCGGTGGGCAGTCCCGCCCCGCCTCAGGGTTTTCCGAGCCTGGATTCTCAAGGAACAAGCAGACCTGGCCGCGGGGAGTGGGGAGGAACGGGGCGTCTATTGGGCAACAGGGCGGGGCAAAGCCCTGAATAAAGGGGCGCTGGGCAGGTGCAGGTGGCAGAGCCTTCGTTTGCCAAGTCGCCTCCGGAACGCAGACATGAAGCTTGTCTTCCCCGCCCTGCTGTTCCTCGGCGCCCTCGGTGAGTGCAGGTGCCTGGGGGCGTGCCTAGCCTCAAGGGCGTCTCCTGCGTCCTGTCTACTAGGCGCCTTGTTCCCTGTGTCCGCTTGGCTGGGCGCGGGGTCTCTGCGCCCTGCGGTCCCTGCGCCTGCAGCCAGGAAGCGGCTGGCACACGGGGCCAGATCTCTCTTTCCCACCTGCGGAGGAGCAGCAGCTGGGCTCCCCTAAGCTGGGTCGGGGCACGCCCAGCGCTGCGCAGAGCTTCTCAAAAGGCCTCGCAGGCCCCTGTCCCATTGTGTCCCGCCTAGGGATTTGGTCCCCATGGTATTGTTACACGCGTTTTCATGGGAGGAAAGTGAGGCTCAGAGAGGGTGAGCGACTAGCTCAAGGACCCGAGACCAGATCCTAGCTCCTGCGAGGACGGTGAGACCCCAGCAAGGCAGAGCCTTTGTGAGACTGTTTCTTCACCTAAGGAAATGACCTAACCGTGGGTCCACAGGGTTGTGAGGAGGGGTGGGGCATTCGCACACCGTCGGCGGCAGAGCGGTGGGGAGGGGTGCAGTGCCCCCGATAGAACCCTGGGTCAGAGGGGCTGGGAGGGAAATGTGTGCGAGGGAAAAGGAGGAGTTGAAGGAAGAAAACAATTGTTAGTTCTATAACCAAAGTCATTTCTGGGGTGCTCAGGGGGCCTTCCCCTGCGCTGCGCATTAGCGACCTAAATGTGTGAGTGCGGAGCTCCCTGCAATGCCAGGAGGGGAAGGTCCCAGGCTGCAGCAGAAAGCGCTGTGATGGGCATCAGGACCTAGGCAGTGGGAGAGGGTGCAGTGAAAGCCCAGGTGTCACACCTCTCCAGCCCAGTGCAGCCTCCTCCTGTCTTATGCATCTACCTAAGGCTGGGAGCTTCCTGGATGGTGGATAGAGAGCAGCAGTGGGAGCCTGAACCCACCCTTTTCCTGCCCTTCTGGTCACTTGCTCCAAATTCCTTCCCATGGGTGTTGGTCATCCTTCTTTTCTCTAAGGCAGATTGGGACTGGCCAGGACCTCTGTTCTCTTCCCCTCAAGCTCCTTGGCAAGTGGCCTGTTTCACAGGGTTAGGGCCACCTGGGAGGGGCGGGAGAGGAAGGAAGCCTTGACTTCCTGGAAGTGGTCACGGGCTATGGTCCAGGATTCTGGCTCAGAGTTGCACC
This sequence comes from Plecturocebus donacophilus, assembly GCA_004027715.1. Lineage (NCBI taxonomy): Eukaryota > Metazoa > Chordata > Mammalia > Primates > Pitheciidae > Plecturocebus > Plecturocebus donacophilus. Next base: position 8,213 of record PVKP010032108.1, on the reverse strand, counting down.
ACTGGGTTTCATACTCACTTGGATCTTTGGTTGTTTTGGTGCCTACTGAAGTCTGCAGTTTGAATCCTGCAGTCAATTGGGATGGTGGCCTGCACCCCAAAGAGCCGCTGAAACCCCTGTCCTTGCTGAGGAAAGGGTGGCAGTTGCCCTATGGGATTCCTGCCCTGTTCCCCGTGGGTGTCCAGGCTGGCAGAAGTTGGGTGGATGGGGCCAGCTGGATCTAAGCTGTGTGAGCAGTGGGTGGGGGAGTCTGCCTGCTCAGCCCCTGGAGTCATGGGCTGGGAGGCACTCATGAGTTTTCCCATCAAACTCAGCAGTCTGCCTGGGCCCTACCATGAGCTGTGTGGGTAGGTGGGGAGAGTAATTCCTGTCCTGGCACCTGCCTTCAAGGCCAGGGCACTGCATGTCTGCCCAGAATGTATGCTTTAGCCAGAGTGCAGCCAAGCCTGGTGGGTAGCATCTGAGTGCCTGATACTGAATACAAGTGCTGGGTTGAGGATTTGGGAGGGGCCAGACCCAGACCTGCTTCAGGGGGTCACACAGCTCAAGTGCTGAGGGGTAAGAGCTTGGGGTTCACTCAGCTCCAGCACTGGGGGGTAAGAGCTTGGGGTTCACACAGCTCCAGAGCTGGAGGAGTAAGAGCTTGGGCATCACACGGCTCCAGAACTGGGGTTAAGAGCTTGGGGATCACACGGCTCCAGAGCTGGGGGTAAGAGCTTGGGGATCACATGGCTCCAGAGCTGGGGGGGTAAGAGCTTGGGGTTCACACAGCTCCAGAGCTGGGGGGTAAGAGCTTGAGGGTCACACAGCTCCAGAGCTGGGGGGTAAGAGCTTGGGGTTCACACAGCTCCAGAGCTGGGGGGTAAGAGCTTGAGGGTCACACAGCTCCAGAGCTGGGGGGTAAGAGCTTGGGGTTCACACAGCTCCAGAGCTGGGAGGTAAGAGCTTGGGGGTCACACAGCTCCAGAGCTGGGAGGTAAGAGCTTGGGGTTCAAATAGGTCCAGAGCTGGGGGGTAAGAACTTGGAGCCTTCACCTGGTGTTTGGAGGGCTGGGGGCTGGGAATCCTGGAAGGGTGCTCAGTGGTCCTTTAGTCACCCTGGTTCAATTCCTCTCAGGGGAAGAAATAAACTCTGCTCACAGGTTCCCGTCATTGCTCAGCCCCTACCTCTGGCTTGAAGCATGGTCTCCCATTTTACTCTCTCCCTTCACCCCCAGAACGCACCCATTACCAAGCTGATTTCTGACACCACCTCCCTGTCCCTGCCCCCCTCTCCATTCTCAATGCTATCCCTCCTCTCTACTCAGACCAGTCCTTCCCTGGTGCCTTCCGTGGCCACAGCTTCTCTGCTTGTTCCCAAGTCCCAGGTCTCAGTCCACTCTGCCCCTGCCCTAGGGAAAGCGCCAGTCTCCAGCCTCTCCCATGAGTCACAGCTTCACTGCATCCTGAATAAGACCTCCCTGGACCAGCATTGGTGACTTTCCATGATCTGACCAAGACCCTTTTCTAGCCCCATCTCCAACCGGTCTCTAACTTTGCCAACCTAAATAGGCAGGCTAGCCCGTGGTAAGAGCAGGGAAGTTTAGTGTCTGACTGCTTAAGTTCGAGTCCTAGATCCAACACTTATTAGCTATAGGAACCTCCACAAACCACATAACTAGTTAAAGCCATAGTGTACTCTCCTGGAGAATGGAGATGTTGGTAGAAGTTACAATACAGAGGAGCTGGGGCAACTAATGGAGACAGAGTATGTGAAGTGCTGAGTAAAGCACCTGGCACAGAACATGCCTACAACATGAGCTGGGCACATGGGCCCATTCTTCCACCTCCTGGAATGTCCCCCACCTAATTACCCACTGAAGTCTTAGGGACCTCATTCCTGTTTTCGTATTTGTTTTCTTTTAACACAACCACCATTGGATTTTTGCCTCTCCAGTGAGAAGTGAAATCTGGTCCTGTCTGCTTACACATTCCTTGCATGACACACAATGCTGTATATACAGCAGGCATCCAGTTAACGCTCACTGGGTCACAAATGGCTGAATCTGATTAGATTAATTCTCAGTGTGGGATAGTTCCATAAAGGCTTTCAAGGCAAGATTGTGTCCCCTGGGATTTCCCCAGGATGAGGATGGGTGAAGGGGGAGTATGGCAGCTGGGTGCCCCAAGCCCCTGCAGACTCAGCCTGGGAGCTACAGGCCTCTTGACCACAGTCCCCAGCCCTCTGCAAGTGCCATGGGTGGCTCTCATCATGATGGGATGGCTCAGAAATAGGAGGCAGCAGAGTACATCCAAAGGGCAGAGGGCTTTTACAACTGTGTGTGTGTGTGTGTGTGTTGGTAACAACTTTACTGAGGTATATTTTATATATCATAAAAAAATCACCTATTTGTGTACAATTCTTTTTAGTAATCTTACCAAGTGGTGTAACCAACACCATAAATAAGTTTTAGAACACTTCTATCCCACGCAGTAAAGGTCCCTCATGTCTGTTTATAGTTAATACTCATTTCTACCCCAGCATCAGACAACCACTAATCTCTTTTCTTGTCTCTATAAAATGGCCTTTTCTGACATTTCATACAAGTGGAATCATGCATTATGTGCATGATTGCACCTGGCTTCTTTCTGTGAGCACAAGTGGGGCTTGTTCATATGGTGGGGCATGTCAGTGGTTCTTTCCTTTTCATTGCTGAGTACTATTCCATTAAGTGAATGTATATTCACCAGTTATTGGACATTTAGGCTGTTTCCCGTTTTCTACTATTCTGAATAACACTGCTGCAAACATTCATGCACAAGTCTTTATGTACAATAGGTTTTTATAACATTTCTTTTGGCTATATGCCTAGAAATGCAATTGCTGGGTTCTATTGGAACTCTGTGCTTCACAATTTGAGAAGCTGCCACCCTGTTTTACAAAGTGGCTGTGCCATTTTACATCCTCAGCAATGTATGAGGGTCCCATTTCTCCACATCCTCATGCCAATATGTGTCATTGTCTGTTTTAGCTATTATAACCCGAGGGTGTGAAATGACATTCTATTGCATTTTCAATTTATATTTTTTTGACTGACTAATGATACTGAGCACCTTTTCATGTGCTTTTGTCCATTTACATATCTACTTTGGTAAATGTCTGTTCATATCATTTACCCATCAAGTATTAACTTCTTTTTGATGTTATACTACCTAGATTTATGTTTTTAATTTTCATTTTTAGATTGTTCTGTGCTGTATGCAAACATATGGTCAATTTTTGTGTATTGATCTTGTATCCTGTGGCCTGGCTGTACTTGTTTATTAGTTCTAGTGGTACTTTATAGATTCTTCAGTATTTTCTACATAGATCATGTTATCTGAAAACAAAGGCAGTTTTACTTCTTTCTTTCCAATATGGGTGTCTTTCATTTCTTTTTCGTGCCTTATTGCTGTGACTAGAATCTCTAATACTGTTGAATAGAAGAGGTGAGTGATGACACTCTCTCATCACTCCTGATCTTAGGTGGAAAGCATTCAGCCTTTCACCATTTTAGTATAATGTTCACTGCAGGTTTTTTGTAGATGCCTTTTATCAGGCAACCAGGTGAGTAAATTCAATGCATCTTCCTCCCTAATTGCATGGATTTGAGCAACAAAAGCTGGCTCAACAGGAGAACCAGTCTTTCTGTACAGAGTGAATGGTGGTAGCTCAGGCACACCAACCAACTGATTTGTTCCCATTGCCATTGACTTATCATTTACCGCAGCTACCAATCGAGTCAGGTATATCTTCCTTTGTTCCTTTGGCATTCTCTAGGGAGACACTTATGGACAAAACAATCTAGAAAGACCTGGATGCTCAGCTGGGCTGTGCACTGCTGAGTGGTGAATCACTCAGCCTCCTTAGGAGCCAATTTCCACATCACTAAAACAGGAGCAATGACTCCTTTCCTGCCTGCCTTCCAGCTTCAAAGGGGCCAAAGCAGGTAGAAGAATTTCATAATTGATGTGAGGGATCACTATCATTTTTTAAGGAGTAGGAAACGTGTCAAAGTCATAGGAATAAAAATAATCTAGAGGGGCTTTCTCCTCTAATTTATTGAGAACCACAAATCCCTCGACAATGTGGAGATCCTGTTAGTCCAAGATGCCTCCCCTTGCGGAGAATGGCTGGACATAGCCATGAAATGGAGAGGGAAGAAGGGCAGCTGAGAGCCAGGGAGGAGTCTGGAAAACTCCATCAGAGGGTGTGGTGGTCACTCCCTCAGTCAGCGGTTGAGTCCTTACTCCTTGGCCTCTCTCTCCCAGGACTGTGTCTGGCTGCCCCTAGGGGGAGCGTTCGATGGTGCACCGTATCCAAACCTGAGGCCACAAAATGCGTCCAATGGCAAAGGAACCTGAGAAAAGTGGGTGGCCCTTCTGTCAGCTGCATAAAGAGAACCACCCCGACCCGGTGTATGGAAGCCATTGCGGTGAGTCAATGCCGGGTGTTGGCTGGGACCAAGCTGAATGGAAGGGGGAGAGAAATGGAAAAACATAGCACATGTGCTCTCCTTACTTCCTCTGCTTCACCTTTTGGACAACTGTCAGTTGGGAGCCGTCCTCTCTCGCAGGGAACTGTGCTATTTTCAGAGCAGAAAGAAAGGAGCTTAAGTGGAGAGACCATGTGTGGGGAACCTGGGGCCTCCACATAAACTGTTAATAACAACTGTTCCGAAATGAAATGTAAGCAGTTGTATTTGATGAATACATAGCATTGGCAAAAAACAAGGTTACTCAGAGGGAGAAATCCTCCCTAAGAGTCATGACCTTAGGGAGGACCTAAACCCTGTGAGAAAGAAGCTTGTCCTGGTCACCGTTGCCACATCACACGGCTGGGGCAGGACCTGCCAGGGTGCCAGGCATTGGAAAAACTTTTGTCCAAGACAGTTTCAGAGAGAGAGAAAAGGGTATTGTGACTTGTGTATGATTTCTCATTCCTTTTTTTTGAGATGTGTAAGATCTACTGAAATAATGTTTACTCATTCATTCAACAAATATATTCTGTGTACCTGCCACATAATCATGGGTACTCAACTCCAGCAGAGTGGGTAATTTGCGTAAAAGTTCCCAAGGCAACCTCATAGGATTATCTTATAAATACAATGGAGTATTAGGATAATACTTAGGGAAAAATCTAGTTTAATCAATGTTTTAGGCTATGTTTTTACAACTGTTACCTTCATGTAAACAGCACCAGCAGCTGGGTGCGGTGGCTCACACCTGCAATCTCAGCACTTTGGGAGGCTGAGGTGGGAGCATCACCTGAGGTCAGGAGTTTGAGACCAGCCTGGACAACATGGTGAAACCCTGTCTCTACTAAAAATACAAAAATTAGCTGGGCATGGTGACACACACCTTGTAATCCCAGCTACTTGGGAGGCTGAGGCAGGAGAATCGCTTGAATCTGGGAGGCAGAGATTGCAGTGAGCTGAGATTGTGCCATTGCACTTCAGCCTTTGCAACAAGAGTGAGACTCCATTTCAATAAATAAATAAATAACAGCACCAGCATCTCCTGCTTGTTTAAAATGCAGATTCCTAGGCGCTCTTCTAACCTACTCAATCTGAATATATGTGAAGGAAGTCATAAAATCTGCCTTTTAAAATAAAATCCTGTCTACGGCCATACCACCCTGAAGGCATCCTATCTCATCTGACCTCGGAAAATAAGATTTCTGTTTGAAATCAGTACTACATAGCATTCACTCAAATAAAGTTGAGATAGGTTAAATGGTTAAAAATAAAATTCATATCATTGAAAAACTAGGGGGCAGTTTAACTAGGAGAACTGTAGAGGAAATAGAAACCTCTTAAATAACAAACTACATCATGAAATAAACAGACATTCTAAAATACAGAAAATGTAATTCATAGCCCATAGAAAATAATTTTTAAAAAAATTTAGAAAGCACCCGAATGAATGTATATGCACCAGCTCTGACACATGGTTACTATTGACACTCTATAAAAGAATAACTCAAATTGGAAAAAATGTAGAATCATAAAAGAAAAATGATATGAACAGGGTAACTGGTGAGAAGGAATTCATAATTAAGACAAAATACTTGTGAGATGTTCCCCTTACTAATCAGACCTAAGCAATTTGTTAGTAATTGGATTTCCTGTAGTGATAACAGTTAACAAATAGAATGATAGCCGGCCCTGCTGGTGATTGGACAGAGAAGCTGGTCCTCACAGTCAGTGCCATCCTAAATTGGCATTACAAATCTTCTGGAAACAGAACGGCAATGGCAGCCAGTGTCACAAGGAGTAACGTGGTCCTCATCTTGGGGCTTCCACCCTCAGGTGCCTACCCAAGGACACAAGTGGCCACAAGGAAAAATGCTGAGGACAATATATTCATGACAGCACAGTCTTCACAGGCAACAGAAATAAACCAAGTGCTAAACATTGGGAGAAATAATTCAATACACGATAGAACACCCACATTATGAGAAAATGTGATGCTGTCAACAAAATCAATAAAGGCTCTGCAGAAGTTAGAAAAGGTATGCAGCTTTAGATGAATAAGCCGTCCCCCAAATCTGATCTGTCCCAGGGTCCCAACCGCCTGGCCGCGGACTGGTGCTGGTTGGTGGCCTGTTGGGAACTGGGCTCACCACAGGCGGTGAGTGGCGGTCCAGTGAGCATTACGGCCTGAGCGCCACCTCCTTCAGATCAAGCAGCAGCATTAGGTTCTCATAGGAGTGTGAACCCTGTGCTGAACTGCACATGAGAGGGATCTAGGCTGTTCGCTCCTTATGAGGGTGCGGTGGTCACTCCCTCAGTCAGCGGTTGAGTCCTTACTCCTTGGCCTCTGTCCCCCAGGACTGTGTCTGGCTGCCCCTAGGAGGAGCATTAGACCGCATAATAGTGGGTTTGTGCCTCTGCAAAGGGGCAGATGGAATTGAAAGCTCTCAGCCTGGACAAGAGGGACAAAAACAACCCATCCTGATAAGTCTCTGGTGGGAAGGGGGAATGCCGTGCTGCAGTCTCTCGCAGCACACGTGTGTCCTCCTCTCGTGGGTCTAATTATGAGGGTCTAATGCCTGATGATCTGAGGTGGACCAGTTCCATCCCGAAACCATTCCCTATCTGTCTTTGGAAAAATTATCTTCCCTGAAACTGGTCCCTGGTGGCAAAATGTTGGGGACCGCTGATCTATCCTACATTGCAAGCCAAAGAAACACATAATCATGTGAGAAGCAATGTGCTGGAGTGGAGGAACGTGGCTTCTTATGATAATTTTAGGATCTCTTAATAACTACATTTTCTAGCTGATAAAACAGAACTTGAAATGAATATGGAGCAAAAATAGGGGAGAAAGCATCTAGAAAAACAACTTCAAATCTAGATGACTGTGAAGGGTGTGATCAGGAGAGTGTCACAGGCAGGCAGAGGAGAGGGAGGACAGGCCCCGGTCTCAGGAGTCAGAGGGCTGGCACTCACGGTCCCAAAACTGGGGTCCTTGGCTCTCACAATCTCTCATAGGATGTGAGTGGACGTGATGGAAAGTGGACTCCTTTGAAGACCCCGCCAGCCACAGAGACTTTCTGAGTCCTGAGGTCTCACTTGCTAGGTCTGGGTGAGTTTTCTGCTGAAGCCAGCCTGGCCTCTTTTCTTTCAGACAAACAAGGCTGATGCTGTGACTCTTGATGGCGGTTTGATATATGAGGCAGGCCAGGCCCCCTACCTGCTGCGACCGGTGGCAGCAGAAGTCTACGGGAGCGAAGCGCGTGAGTTCTGCCTGGGGACCCAGAAGCCACGGTGGCCCCCCGGCCTGTGCCCTGAGCCGTGCGGAGTGGGAGTGGAGGGGCGTGTGGAGGTGGAGTCTCGGTCACATCCCACGTGCAGGGAATGGAGTCGCTGGGCTCCGGGCCAGGTGAAGGCTGCTCCTCCTGCTGCTGACCCATAAGAGGAGGACACACATGAGCTGTGAGGAGACTGCAGCTCGGCGTTCCCCTTTCCCACCGGAGACTTACGGGACAGGTTGATTTTGTCCCTCTTATCCAGGCTAAGAGCTTTCAACTCTGTCTGCCCTTTGCAGAGCCACGAACCCACTATTACGCTGTGGCTGTGGTGAAGAAGGGTGGCCGTTTTCAGCTGAACCAACTGCAAGGTCTGAAGTCCTGCCACACAGGCCTTCGCAGGACCGCTGGGTGGAACGTCCCTATAGGGACAATTCGTCCA
>PVKP010032107.1:0-26280 GCA_004027715.1 Plecturocebus donacophilus | reverse complement strand
CGGTGCTGTGCTTCCGTGCTGAGTACTGACTCGGCTCTCACCTGCTTCTGGTTCTTCAGGTGCACCCAGGGGCTGGCTGTGCGTTCACTGTGTGTTTCCCCCTGCCACCTCTCCTCCCTTCTTTCCCACACACAATCTTCAGGTTTTACTATCTTCCTAATTTAAAATATTCCATTAAAACCATTTCTGGGTGGGTGTGGTGGCTCACGCCTGTAATCCCAGAACTTGGGGAGGCCAAGGCAGGTGGATCAGCTGAGGTCAGGAGTTCGAGACCAGCCTGGCCAACATGGTGAAACCCCATCTCTACTAAAAAGATAAAATATAGCTGGGCATGGTGGAAGGCACCTGTAATTCCGGCTACTCAGGAGGCGGAGGCAGGAGAATCACTTGAACCCCGTGAGGCGGAGGATGCAGTGAGCTGAGATCGCACCATTGTACTCCAGCCTGGGCAACAGAGCGAGACTGTGTCTAAAAAAATAAAATACTGGATGTTTGATATTATAGAAAAGTTCCTTGTCATTCCAGAAAGGATTTTTTTAAACAGTAGAATAAGGAGAGAAGTCTCATATAGCCAGTAGTGTGGATTAGAACTTTTTTTTAAATAAACAGATTCTTCTTAAAAGCAGTTTCCCTTCAACATCTCGAAATCCTGAACATGGCATCTGCGATTCTGCGCCCCAGGCTGGGACACTTTCACCAAGGAGTGTTCCTGACCAGGATTTTTTCATCAAGAGAAGAAAGGACGTCAGAATTATAGCTGAAATGCAAACTGTCTCAAAACAAGGCCAGTCTTCCGTTCCATCAGTGTTCCAAAAGAGGAATACACTTTGTCTCAAGATGCTACTTGCTGAGGCAGTGAAGGATAGAATCACCCACTGAAACAAAATTTATGGAGGGCAGTAAGGACCTGCGGTGACAGACTGCAGAAGGGCTCCAGCAGCTCATGACCAGATGACGCCCGTGATTCATAAACGGGGAGGCAGAAACTCACTTTTCCCGGGTTTCTCCACTGTTTCCCACATAGGATTGCTGCACACTTTACCAAAATGACTTTTTTGTTTTTTAAAAAGATGGGTCTCACCATGTTGGCCAGGCTGGTCTTGAACTCCTGACTTCAGGTGATCCACCCACCTCGGCCTCCCAAAGTGCTAGGATTACAGGCGTGAGACACCGCGCCCAGCCGACTTTTTTGTTTTCAGTTTATTTTTTTCTTTTCAACATCATTTTTTTTAGCTGTTATTATTTTTTAACTTATTTTAACCTTTGTAGTTTTTTAATGAAAATATAGTTGAAAACTCCATCTACTCCATGTATAGATGTAGATCTCTCATACTCTGCGCTTTCTTTAAAATGTATTTTCACTTTTTGCCTTTCAACATCATTTATTTTTTAGCTGTTATTAATTTTAATTGACAGATTATAATTGGACGTTATTTGGGGAGTACGGTGTGATACTGTGATTCATGTATACAATATGTGATGATCAAATCAGGGTAGTTAGCACATCTGTCGCCTCAAATACTGATCATTTCTTTGTACTGGAAACGTTCAAAATCCACTCTTCTAATAATAGCTATTTGAAAATGCACAATACATTGTTGCTAATTACAGGCACCCTACAGTGCTAGAGAACACCAGAGCTTACTGCTCCTGTCTAGCTGTAACATTCTGTCAGCTCACCCCTCTATATCTATCCCCAAGTGCTCCAGCCAAAGTGTCTCTTGCTGATTAAGCATTTGATACTGAAACCATGAAATTTACTTTAACAGATAATATCATAAACTTACCTTTTCTACCGCTTTTTCATTAATTAATGGGCCCTGAGTAGTTCCTTCCTCAAATCCATTACCTACTCGCAGGCTCTTCTTCATGGCCTCGGCAAATGCTTTTACAAAGGCGTCATGGATGCCCCTTTGCACCAAGAATCGGTTCGAGCAGACACAAGTCTAGACAGGAGACAAAAACCCACGCAGTTTGTCAGAAGCTGCCTCCCAGTGAAAACACTTCCCGGGTGGCTCCGTGTGTGTGTGACCTGCCATTTTCCTCGTCACGGAGCACTGAAGCAGCACATGTTCCTCTCCAGTTCCCGTCACAGCTGCTGTGCACCTGTGATTAGATGGCGGTAAGTACCTGGGACGGGGCGGGGGGCAGAGTGCAGTTCTCCTGGGAGACTGATGCTGCAGAGGGTAAGAGGAATATGGCCCGACACCAACTTACGCCCTTGTCTTTTCTTTTCTGAGAGAGGGTCTCAGTCTGCTGCCCAGGCTGGAGCGCAGCGGCGGTGAGTTCACTGTGGCCTTGACGTCCAAGGCTCAAGAGATTCTTCTCCCTCAGCCCCCACGTAGGGGGGCTGTAGGCACTTGCCACCATGCCCAGTTACATTTTAGATTTGTTTGGCTGCACACGGTGGCTCAGGCCTGTACTCGGCTCTTCGGGAGGCTGGTGTGTGGATCGCCTGAGGTCAGGAGTTCGAGACTAGCCTGGCCAACATAGCGAAACCTGTCTCTACTAAAAGCACAAAAATTAGCTGGGTGTGGTGGTACACACCTGTATCCCAGTTACTTGGGAGGCTGAGGCAGCAGAATCTCTTGAACCTGGGAGGTGGAGGTTGCAGTGAGTTGAGATCGCATCACTGCACTGCAGCCTGGGCAACAGAGGGAGACTCTGTCTCAAAAAAAAAAAATTCGTACAGACAGAGGCTCACTGTGTTGCCCAGTGTGGTCTTCACGTCCTGGGCTCAAGTGATCCTTCTGCCTTGGCCTCCCAAAGTGCTGGGATGATAGCCGTGAGCCACCGTAGCTATCCCTAAGTGGTATGTAGCCTTACAGTGTAACTGATGGTAACACATACTGGCATTTTGTGTTTATGAAGGAAAATACACCTATTTCTCACAAAACCAAGCTTATTTAGGTTATGTGAAATTGAAAAAGTATTACCAAAGGCCAAAGCAAGGATGAAAATCATCTGATAGAGAGTATCACACAACATTTCATAATGTTTTTACAATATAACCTTTCAGGGGTATTTATTCTGTTTCTAGAATGCATTTAAAACTGCATACTGGTGGCATGTATGCAATGCTTAAGATGATGAACTGCTTAAGCATATTTAAGAAGGGAGGATCCTAGCAGTGAGGACAGGACCCTTGGCTCAGAGTCCAGCTCCTCAGCAGAGCTGAGTCTGTGGCTCAGGGATGTCTGACCTCAAGTCACTTTTTCTTTCTAGAGTTTTATTTCCTTATCTGTAAAATGCAATGTCTGTAGAGCAGATAACGGTGAAGGTCCAGGATAGATCAAGTATTCCGGGATTTACTGTGAAGACCTGAGCTCAGGCCTCTGGTCTCCCAGGACAGGCCAGGAAATCAGAACCCCTCGGAAACACTGCTGGCACGGGCCTGTCCCTGCGGAGGCCGCCTCTGATGCTCCCTCCAGCTCGAGAGCGAGGCCCCGCTAGGTCGGAGCAGGCAGCAGGGTTTTGAGTTTTTCCTGCCACCACCCCCAGCATTTTCTTGCTTTCTTTCCCTTAACACTGTGGGCCTCAGAGACCCCAGCTGTTCAAGGCTGTTCTGTGTCTGAGCAGATGATTTTATCATTCAGAGAAAAGATCAATGAAAGAAAACTATAAAAATAACCAGATTCAAAGGGCAGGGGAAAGAAGAAAAGAGAGAACAATTTGACTACAGGGCATCTGCTGTTCAGAAAGCTCTTTGAAGCCAGGGACTGTACCTTACTTCTGGGGGGCCCTCTGAGCCTAGGATAGTCCCCGGTTTAAATAAAAAAAAGGCATATACTAAATACTCGCTGAAAGAATCAATGAATAAAGAATGAATAATGGAAGGAACTCAAAAGTTTCCTTCTGGGATATCAGGCAGTAGAGGTGGTGGGATCTTTGTAACATGCACACACTCTCACAGACATACACACTCACACATGCACACACAAACACACATCCTGAAATACTCTCCAGGACTCACTTGTCCAGCGTTCCTAAATTTAGATGCCATTGCACCTGCCACAGCCTGGTCCACGTTGGCACTGTCAAACACTATAAAGGGAGCGAGGCCACCCAGCTCCATGGACACCCTTTTCACAGAGTTTGCTGCATGGTGCAACAGGACCTGTGAGCAGAGGAGAGAATGCCATGAGCACAGAAATCCGCTACCAGGACTCTTAAGCTTTTCTTTAAAAAAATTACCAAAGAGTAAAAAAAGCAAGGTGCACAGTAGTGTACATGGGATAACTCTTTGCATAAGAAAAGGGAGAAATAAGAATATAAATTTATGTTTGTTTGTATTTGATAAAGAAACATTGGGGAGAGGCTGGGTATGGTAGTGTACACCTGAAATCCCAGCACTTTAAGAGGCTGAGGTGGGAGGATTACTTGAGGCCAGGGGTTCCAGACCAGCCTGAGCAACATAGTGAGACTCCACTTCAAAAACTAAATAAATTAGTAAAAGAAACACTGGGATGACAAGACACTAAAAATCATTACTTCTAGAAAGGGGGAGGGAGTTAGGGTTGGGGAAAGGATGAGACTTAACACAGTAAACATTAATACTGTCTTAATTTCTGAACCATAGAAGTAAGCGTATTATCTATTTAAAACAATTATATGAAGGGCTTAAAACTCATAGAGATAAGGTAATAAAATCACCTAGTATCCCACAGCCCATAGCTTGCACTGATAGCATTTTAAAGTATATCCATTTAGAATTTAGCCGTGCAGGTTACATTTTTTTTAATGTACATTTTATTTAAAAACAAAACTGGATGGTATAATTATATAATTACACAGTTTTGTCACCTGTTTTATCTTCCCAGTGAATCACATATTTGGGACGTCTATCTTAATTCATAGCACTTTATGCCTTGCTCCTTTAACGTAACACTGTAATGTGAAGATCCTCTTGTCAGCACGTGTTTCTAGAACTTAATTTATTTATTATTATTATTTGAAATGGAGTCTCACTCTGTCGCCCAGACTGGAGTGCAGTGGCACAATCTCTGGTTACTGCCACCTCCACCTTCTGGGTTCAAGCGATTCTTCTGCCTGAGCCTCCCGAGTACCTGGGATCCCGAGTAGCTGGGATTACAGGCATGCGCCAGCACACCTGGCTAATTTTTGTATTTTTACTAGGGGTGGGGTTTTGCCATGTTGGCCAGGCTGGTCTTGAACTCCTGACCTCAACTGATCTGCTGCCTCAGCCTCCCAAAGTGCTGGGATTACAGGCGTGAGCCACTGTCCTCAGCCTAGAACTTTCCTTTGGATGCTTGCATAGCATTCCCCTGCGTGGCTGTTCTGTCATTGATGCATCTAGGACCCATCTGTTGCACATTTAGGTTGTTTCCCTCCTTGCTGTTAAAAACAACACTGTGATTATTCGGTCAGGATGAACATTAGAACTGCTAGCTCAGTGTACAGTCGTAAGGCTTCTGATACATACAGCTATTGCAGTTTAAATACCCAGTAGGAGATTTCGTAGCCTAAGGAGCCGCACAGGAATGTTTAAGTGCTTTATGAAGGATAGTAGGTCTTTGTCTAGTCACGGCTTCAGGAAAGATGGGACCACACTTGAGATGACTCAAGAGAAACAGGCAGTGTTGACAAGCCCAAGGTGGCTCTAGGATTGTCCCCGAAGTGATGTGCACTCTGGGGTCATGAGTATTGTGACATGGTTCTCAGTAAAAACCCAGAGGGGCTGGAAAGCTGGGCCTGTGCAGGCACCCTGTACCTGCCCTTACGTTAATACTTAAGCAATCAAATGGCAGTAACAATCTTCTCTAAAACATGACTGTTCAATGAAGTTATTCAAATTTTAAGATGAAACGTATTTCTTTATTGGACGCAATGTAACTATTTTTAAAAATCTTGTTTTTTTATGTTTTTATTTGAAACATTTTAAGAAACGTCATTGATTTTCCAGGATTTGCTTCAGTGCAAAACGATTCTCACTGTTGGGTCACTCCATTTTGCCTCCAGCTGGCCTTGGGCACAGGTCCTGTCTCTGGGTGTGCCCCTCCACCTGCACTGGCTCGTGTCCTCTGACAGTGTCCTCTCCCCACTCCGTCTCTGCTTCTCCAGGAGGGCGGCCTGCCCTGGCCACTGGGTATGGTGTGATCTCCTGTCATGTCTTAACGAATCTTTTCAGCTCCAGTTCCCAGGGGCTGACCTCAGGGCCTCAGCTTCCAAAGACAGCATGTGATTGATTTATTGGCCTGGTCCATCTTTTTTTTTTTGGAGTTTAGGAGTAGAAGTTTAATAGGCAAAAGAAGGAGAAAAAAGGAAAACAGCTCTCTCTCTAGTGAAAGAGAGGGGACTTCCAAGAGGGGAAAGGCCCTGGCCCAGCCCACCCTTCTATGCCAGGCTGCTTGTCCTAGGTCACCGGCCAGCCACAGTTTCTGTTTCGCTCAAGTCAAAGACCCGTCATGGTTCAGTTCTCTGAACAGGGGAAGAAATCGGATAGCAGATGCTTTACAACATGGCTGCTGTCCTCTCTAGCAAGGGGCAAGGGCGGGACAGGCATCCCTAGAACAGGCTTGCTGTGCGTACCTGAGTAACACAGCAAGGTTCTACACCCCAGGACCAGGAGCTCAGCCACTAACCTCTGTGAAGCCCAGCTCAGCAGAGGCGCTTGCAATATGCATTAGTTACCCTTTTAGCTATACTTGTCACGCTTCCCACTCAGGCACTTGAGGTGCATCCCTGTCCTGGGTAAAGAGGAGCAAAGCCGGACTTGGCAGGGTCACGGGTGGTATTTCCTGGAGCCCTGTTACATAAGGATAGTTTGCAGAGGAAACTGACGGAAAGCAATGGATGAGCTGCTCCCGTTTGCCTGGCACCCTGAGAATTTCTCTGGCTTGAATGACAAAGGATTTACAACCCTTTCTCCCAGGCTTCCCTTTTTTTTTTCTAACTACTTCTCAGCAACATTTGAATCCTTCTGTGGGTAAGTTTGCATTGTAAGACTCACTGATCAAGGGCATAGCAGTTTATGGATCTAAAAATTCCTATTTCTTTCCTTTTTCCTATTTTTTTTTTTTTTTTTTTGGAGACAGAGTCTTGCTCTGTTGTCAGGCTGGAGTGCAGTGGTGCGATCTCGGCTCACTGCAACCTCTGACTCCCTAGTTCAAGTGATTCTCCTGCCTCAGCCTCCCGAATAGCTGGGATTACAGGCACCCGCCACCTTGCCCAGCTAATTTTTGTATTTTTAGTAGAGACAGGGTTTCACCATGTTGGCCAGGATGGTCTCAATCTTCTAATCTCACGATCCACCCGCCTTGGACTCCCAAAGTGGTGGGATTACATATGTGAGCCACCAACCCCGTCTAAAAATTCCTGTTTCTAATATGAATGAATGCTAGGATTCCAAAGCACTTCTCCCTGAGTGTGAGTTTATAGCATGACAAAGTGATTATGGTTGGGAGGCATTAAAATTACATTATTCCAGCCGGGCACACTGGCCCACACCTATAATCCCAGGACTTTAGCAGGTCGAGGAAGGAGGATCACTTGACGCCAGGAGTTCCAGACCAGCCTGGCCAACATGGCGAAACCCCATCTCTACAGAAAATACAAAAATTAGCCAGGCATGGTGGCACATGCCTGTAATCGTAGCTACTCAAGAGGCTGAGGCACAAGACTCATTTGAACCCAGGAAGCGGAGGTTACAGTGAGCCAAGAACTCACATGCACTCCAGCCTAGGCAACAGGGCAACTGTCTCAAAAAAAAAAAATTACATTATTCTTTCCTGCTTCTCATGGTTTCTAAAATGACCATAGATTCACAAGAGCTTTGAAATTAGACTTTTTTATTTTTATTATTTTTTGAAACAGGATCTCACACATATTGCCCAGGCTGGAGCACAGAGGTGAGATCACAGCTCACTGCAGCCTTGACCTCCCAGGCTCAGGTGATCCTCTCACCTCAGCCTCCCAAGTAGCTGGGACTACAGGTGTGTGCCACCAAGCCTGGTTGTTTTGTTGAGTTTTGTTCTGTAGAGAAAAGGTTTCACCATGTTGCCTAGGTTGGTCTCGACCTCCGTGGGCTCAAGGGATCCTCTTGCCTTGGCTGAATAGTGTGAGTAGATACACATATGTATATGTGTACATATAAACTAGTAGAAAAAAGCACACCTTCTGAAGAGAAACACCATAAACAAAAACTTGTGTTCTACTTTGATTTTTTTCTCTTTTGGACATTTAAAAGGATAAATGAATATCTACTTACAGGCACACATCTTAAGTTTTCAGGAAAGAACATTTCATTATTTAAGGGAAAAAAACCTCAAAGAAAAAGACCTTTCCATTTCTCTAAGTACTTTTAGACTAAACACAATTTTTGTTCAATTCGAAAACATCCATTTCAACATTAATTGTGTGTTTCTGGAATCTCTAATTCTAGATACATGCATTCCAGAATTGAAAAAAATAGTGGAGAACTTTCAGCCACTTCACATACAACAAATAATGCAAAAATAATTGGACGATCACTGCCCCAATTTCTTTGGTTTTCGTCAGTCAGGAACCTATGTCATGCCATAAAGAACTGTCTAAAATGTCTCCAGGGGATGGTCAGGTATTACTTTATTCAACCAAGGGACCTTTTTTTTTTTTTGAGTCTTGCTCTGTCAGTCCGTCTAAAGTGCAGTGGTACAAACTTGGCTTACTGCAACCTCCGCCTCCCGGGTTCAAATGATTCTCATGCCTCAGCCACCTGAGTACCTGGGATCACAGGTGTGCACCATCATGCCTGGTTAATTTTTGTATATTCTGCAGAGACGGAGTTTCACCATGTTGGCCAGACTGGTCTTGAACTCCTGGCCTCAAGTGATGTGCCCACTTCAGCCTCCCAAAGTGCTGGAATTACAGGCGTGAGCCACCATGCCTGGCCTGCAACAGAGCTTTTAATACTCTGCTGCAAATCTTTCCAAAACTGGTGATCAGGATGAAATAGTACTTTTGTGACCTGTCAAGATAAAACATTAGACATTTGTTTTCTTTGAGACTTGAGTCACATACCTTTCCTGTAGTTGTTGAACCAGTAAAGGAAATTTTGGACACCAGAGGATCAGTACAAATTGCCTCCCCTACTTCTTTGGCATTCTTTCGAGAGCAGGGAATGACATTGTAGACGCCCGAAGGAATTCCAGCCTGGTTTGCAAGCTATAAAGAGAAACGGCAAACATGTGGCAACAATTTATCAAACTGAAAAAAAAAAAGAAAAAAGGAATAAATAGATGTTTAATCCAAAAAGTAATGGAAAAAAAATTAAGCTGACATTGGGGACAGAGTAGGAATATATTTGGAACTTAGATATAATTCTTATTAGTGCTAAAGTCACATTAATAATGTGTTGTTAAACATCATTACATTAAAATTTCTACCAGGAGCGATGGCTCACGCCTGTAATCCCAGCACTTTTGGAGGCAGAGGTGAGAGGATCACTTGAACCCTGGAGGGTGAGGTTACAGTGAGCTGAGATCACACCACTACACTCCAACCTGCGAAACAGAGCAAGACCCTGTATCAAAAAAAAAAAAAAAATTCTAGAGTATAAGTTTCTTTCTTCTTTTTTTTTTCTGGAGACGGAGTCTTGCTCTGTGACCCACGCTACAGTGCCTTGGCATGATCTCCACCCATTGCAACTTCCGTCTCCCAGATGCAAGTGATTCTCCTGCCTCAGTCTTCCGAGTAGCTAGGATTACAGGTGTGCACAGCTAATTTTTGTAGTTTTAGTAGAGACAGGGTTTCACCATGTTGGCCAGGCTTGTCTTGAACTCCTGACCTCAAGTGATCCGCCCACCTCAGCCTCCCAAAGTGCTAGGATTACAGGTGTGAGCTACCGCGCCCGGCCAGAGCATAAATTTCAATGCCGCCTTCTGTTCAAACAAAGAAACAAATAAAATGCCTTGAATTTCTGTCCTGAGAAAAATCAGAAAAGATGCCAAACAAAAAGTTATTTGAATCACCTGTAGAATCAAGGGTGGGAAAGTGGAGAGGGGCATTCGGTGAGCACCTACTAGGTGCAGGACAGCAGGGCAAAGCCTTTCCATAGGTGATTTCCCAGGGGAGCGATCAAAGGGCGGCATAGCAGAGAAGAAGCCAGCCAAGGCCACATGCTAGTGAGTAACAGAACACGCGCACAAACCCACATCTGCCTGAGCCGGACACTCATGCTCTTTCAGCAGAGATTCCCTTTGGATAAGGCATATCCTGAATTATTTTAATTTCCAGATTCCGTTAATAATTAGCTTCTTACATGAATCTGACTGGAGATTCTGGGAGGATGGTGGTAGCAGCAGAGTTTGTGAACCTCCCTCCGTGTCGTCATGAAAACAGCAAGTAGACGGCAAACCCAACATCTCAGAGATATTCACAAGACAATTATAACAAACATTTACAGCAAGATGAGATGGCAAGGTATCTCCACAATAAACCACAAATTACAAGTGGGTGAGAATACACTGCCTGCACTGACAAGACCTGAGTGTCCTATCAGCACCTGTGTGAGAGGAAGCAGGGGCAGCAACAGGCCGTGTGATGTACCCCATAACCGAGAACCCCAAATAGTCCACAGCCGTTCCATCTGAGGACAGCAGCTGTAAGTAAGGGTCTTGCCTTGTCAACGGCAGGTGAATACGCGGGACGCTGCAATAAGGACTGAAGGGCATGAGAGAGCAGCCGCTGGACCCACGTGAAGAAAGGTGAGCAGGCGCTGATACAAGCAGGGGAAGGAGACGGAGCCCGGGAGGCTCAGGAAGCAAGCTGCCCTATCTCTGTTCTCGACACCCCAGGAAGCAAAAGGTACTCTGTGAAGGTAAAGAAGCTATTTCTAACTGGGCCTTCTTCCAAAAGTTCAAGAAAACGAATTTCACTAAAAATAAACAAAATTCTAAGAAAAGCACTGAGGTCAAATCCGATACGAAGTTGTTAAAGGAAAAAAGAAGCTAGGTGTGGTGGCTCATGCTTGAAACCCCAGCACTTTGGGAGGCCAATGTAGGAGGATCACTTGAGCTCATAAGTTCTAGACTAGCCTGGGCAACATAGTGAGACCCTATCTCTATAAAAAATAAAAAACGAAATTAGCTGGGTGTGGTGGTGCACACTTGTGAAATACGGCAAGGTGTCTCTTCAAACAGCCTGCTCTTTGTCCTTTAATTCCACGCACCCCCGCACCTCCTCTTCTCCTTTTCTTCCTTCTGATTTTGCCACATGCCCAGCCATGCCACAGCACCAGCTCACATTCCTTTCCTTGAGAAAGGACTGGCTCTCTAGCTCACAGCAGATGAGCTCTTCCTTCTCTCCCCTCTCTCCCATCATGCGTCCTACCTTATCTAAGAAAGTTTAACTGTTTAGCCAGCCAGGTCTCGTTTAGATCGTGTGGTCCAGCCCTAGCCAAAAGAGGAAAGACAGAGGCGGACGCTGCGTTACGGATCATTAAAAACCCCTGCTTTCCTTTGTTCTATATGGATCTTTAAAAACCCCTGCTTTCCTTTGTTCTATACGGATCATTAAAAACCCCTGCTTTCCTTTGTTCTGTACAGATCATTAAAAACCCCTGCTTTTGTTTGTTCTGTATGCTCTCGGCATTGCTCCATACGCAAGATGCACCCTTCTGCAGAAGTCAATTTGCTTTGCTGAGAAATCTTTTGTCTGCGTGCTCACTTTTCCTTATGACACAGCTTTATTTCTAACAACACCTGTGATCCCAGCTACTCGGGAGGCTAAGGCAGGAGAGCTTCTTGAGCTTGCGAATTTGAGGCTGCAGTGAGCCGTGATCACACCACTGTACTCCAGCCTGGGTGACAGAGTGAGACCCTGTCTCAAGAAAAAAAATAGAAAAAATAATAAGTAGAATAATATCCCTCTAGACAACAAAAGCATATCAGAAAGATATGCCTACAAAACAGACCCAAACTGGGCTGGGCATAGTGGTTCATGCCTGTAATCCCAGCATTTTGGGAGGCCGAGGTGGGTCGATCGCTTGAGGTAGGAGTTCAAGACCAGGCTGGCCAACCTGGTGAAACCTCGAGTCTGCTAAAAATACAAATCTTAGCCAGGTGTGGTGGCGTGTGCCTATAATCCCAGCTACTCCGGAGGCTGAGGCAGGAGAATCGCTTGAACCTGGGAGGTGGAGGTTGTACTGAGCCCAGACCACACCACTGTGCTCCAGTCTGGGTAACAAGAGTGAAATTCCATCTCAAAAACAAACCAAAACAAACAACAAAAAAACCCAGACCCAAACTGTAACTTACAATTTCAAAACAAGGTAAAATATGACAAGAAAATTATACCAAGACCCAAAAGAACAATGAACATGAACTGTAGCTAGAAAACTTTGGAAGTGAGGTGAAGGAATATAGGAAAGAATCAATTTAATAATGGGGAACTTGAATACTCCACTGACAGCATTAAACAGGTCATCAAGACAGAAAGTTAACTAAGAAACACTGGACTTAAACTATACCCTGGAACAAATGGACTTAGCAGTTATGTATAGAACACTCTACCCAATAACTGCAGAATACACATTCTATTTATTAGCGCATGGAACTTTCTCCAAGATAGACCACTGATAGGCCATAAAACAAACCTCAATAAATTTAAGAAGATTTATTGAAGAATTTAAGAAGATGGAAATTACATAAAGCACTCTCTCAGACTACAGTGGAATAAAGCTAGAAATCAACTCCAAAAGGAACCTTCAAAACCATGCAAATACATGAAAATTAAATAACTTGCTCCTGAATGATCATTAAGTCAAAAATGAAGATGGAAATTAAAAAATTCTTTGAACTGAATGAACAGAGGCACAACCTATCAAAACCTCTGGGATACAGCAAAGGCGATGCCGAGAGCCAAGTTCGTGGCCCTAAATGCTTACATCACAAAGTCTGAAAGAGCAGAAACAGATAATCTCAGGCCACACCTCAAGGAACTAGAGAAACAAGAACAAACCAAACCCAAACCCAGAAGAAAGGAAATAACCGAGATCAGAGCAGAACTCAATGAAATAAAAACAAACAAAATACAAAAGATAAATGAAACAAAAAGCTGGTTCTTTGAAAAGAAAAATAAAATTGATAGAACATTAGCAAGATTAACCAAGAAGAGAAGAGAGAAAATCGAAATAAGCTCAACGAGAAATGAAATGGGAGATATTACAACTGATACCACAGAAGTACAGAAGATCATTCAAGGCTACTATGCACAGTGTTACATGCATAAACTAGAAAACCTAGAGGAGATGGATAAATTCCAGGACACATACAACCCTCCTAGCTTAAATCAGGAAGAATGAGATATCCTGAACAGACCAGTAAGAAGCAGGAAAATTAAAATGGTAATAAAAAAAATTACCAACAAAAAAAGTTCAAGACCAGACAGATTCACAGCAGAATTCTACCAGCCATTCAAAGAAGAATTGATATCAATCCTATTAACACTATTCTACAAGATAGAGAAAGAGGGATCCCTCCCTTAATCATTCTATGAAGCCAGTATCACCCTAATACCAAAACCAGGAAAGGACATAACCAAAAAGGAAAACTAGAGACCGTATCTCTGATGAACACGGATGCAAAAATCCTTAACAAAATACTAGCTAACCAAATCCAAGAACATATCAAAAAGATGATCGAGTGGGTTTCATACCAAGAATGCAGGGATGGTTTAACATAAGCAAGTCAATAAATGTGATATACCACACAACCAGAATGGAAAACAGAAATCACATGATCACCTCAATAGATGCAGAAAAAGCATTCAACAAAATCCAGCATCCCTTTATGATTAAAACTCTCAGCAAAATTGACATACAAGGGACATACCTCAATGTAATAAAAGCCATCTATAATAAACCCATAGACAACATAATACTGAATAGGGAGAAGTTGAAGGCATTCCCTTTGAGAACTGGAACAAGAAGACAAGGATGCCCACTCTCACCACTTCTCTTCAACATAGTCCTGGAAGTCCTAGCCAGAGCAATCAGACAAGAGAAAGAAAGGGCATCCAAATCAGCAAAGTCAAACTGCCCCTGTTTGTTGATAATATGATTGTTTACCTAGAAAACCCTAAACACTCCTCCAGGAAGCTCCTAGAACTGATAAAAGAATTTGGGAAAGTTTCCAGATACAAAGTTAATGTACACAAATCAGTAGCTATTCTATACACCAACAGCAACCAAGCTGAGAAATCAAGAATCCAACCGCTTTTATAACAGCTGCAAAAATATATTTGTATAAAATACTTAGAAATATATCTAACCAAGGAGGTGAAAGACCTCTACCAGGAAAACTACAAAACACTGCTGGAAGAAATCATAGATGACACAAGCAAATGGAAATACATCCCATGCTTGTGGATGGGTAGAATCAACATTGTGAAAATGACCATAGTGCCAAAAGCAATCTATAAATTCAATGTAATTCCCATCAAAATACCTCTGTCATTCTTCATAGAACTAGAAAAAAAAACAATCCTAAAATTCATATGGAACCAAAAAAGAGCCTGCATAGCCAAAGCAAGGCTAAGCAAAAAGAATGTAAGCCAAAAATTGTATACCCAGCAAAACTGATTTATAAGCAAAATGGGCACAGACTACTGTGAACATTTAAGCGGGGAAATAGTACTCTCATGAGCCCTTCCTGAGGAATCTACTACAGAATGATGTTCAGAGAGACACTGACATAAGGGCTGGAGTGCAGTGACATGATCTCAGCTCACTGCAACCTCTGCCTCCCAGGTTCAAGTGATTCTCCTGCCTCAGCCTCCTGAGTAGCTGGATTACAGGCATGTGCCGCTGCGCTCAGCTAATTTTTGTATTTTTAGTAGAGACAGGGTTTCACCATGTTGGCCAGGCTGGTCTCGGACTCCTGACCTCAAGTGCTCTGCCAGCCTTGGCCTCCCAAAGTTCTGGGATTACAAGTGTAAGCCACCACGCCCAGCCAAGTTGTGATTTTTAGACAGAGTGGCCATGGAAGGCCTCCCTGGGAGGGTGGCATTTGAATAAAGACATGAAGAAGCAAGTCATGTGGGTATCTGGGGAAGAGTGCTCCAGACAGAGGGAAAGGATACAGTCTGAGTGCAGGGCAAGTCTGGTGGGGTCTGGAGAGCAACAGGGGCCAGAGTCTTCCAAGCAGCTGAATGAAGAGTGAGGGGCTCCAGAGTGATGGACAAGGTCAGAGGCATACTGGGGGTTGGGAAGAGACATCTTATAGGACCTTGAAAACCACTAGGGAATCTGGACTTTACTTTGAGTGACACAAGAAGCCACTTGAGGTTTTCAAACAAGAGAGTAAGATCTAATGGAATGCAGACTGAACTGGGAATGGGAATGGTAAATAAGTTTCTTAAATGTGAGAAACATCCACGTTTAAGTGCCTATTTAATGAAGATGATGGATACCATTTTTACAGTAGGCAGAAAATACATGTCCTGCAGATGTCAGAAAATCCCCCATCCATTTTTCCTCCCAAAAGAGCTGCAGCTGACTTAAAATAATTGCCAGTAGATTAAAACACAACACCATGTATCAGGAGACATACGGAAAGAAGTAGCCTCCAAAATGGCTTCCTTCTGTCTCAGATAAACTTCAGTTTTTGGACTTTGTCTGCTTTGTGCAAACACGGGGAGCAGCTCACCTCAGCCAGGGCCAGCGCGGAGAAGGGCGTGTCTTCGGCGGGCTTCACCACCACGGTGCAGCCAGCTGCCAGGGCAGCCCCCACCTTCCTGGTGATCATGGCACTGGGGAAGTTCCACTGGGGTTAGAAGAGCAGAGGAAGTATATGAGAGGAAGGACTGCTTCATCAGTGCAAAGGAAGGCAGGTTAGGAAGTCAGTGAACACAATCCATTGTACAACTGATTGACAAACCTGTTTGGCTGCACAGGTGAGCTCTCAGAACACCTGACCCCCGCCAACTTGAGGGACTCTGAGATAAAGGCTCATGAAGACAGAAAATATTTTTAGAATTTAACACAGTAAAAAATGAGTTAGACCAGGGGTCAGCCAACTTTTTCTGTGAATGGCCAGATTGTAAATTTTTTAGGTTTTGTAGAATGTATGGTTTCTATGGCAACTACTCAACTCTGCAGCTGTATTGTGAAAACAGCCACAGACAGTAGGTATATAAATGGGTGTGACTGTGTTCCAATAAAACTTTATTTACAAATATAGGCAGTGGGCCAGATTTGGCCTGAGACCCATGGGAGAAAATAATAGCAATGGTTTTAAAAATGGCAGAAGATCACTTCCTTCCACATACATATTTATAGATGCCTATAGACTTACCTATAATAACAGTATTTTATTTTATTTTGAAAAACTCTTACATAGTGCTTACTCTGTAGCAGGTATTTTTCTAAGTACTTAAAAATTAAAATTAAATCCTTATCACAACCCAATGAGGTTGATATTAACCTCATTTGCAAGTTCAGGAAAACTGAGACAGTGCAGTTAAGTAATTTGAACAAGGTCTCATAGCTGGTAGTGACCTTTGAGTCAAACCGAGTCAGTCTAGGCATCAGGGGGATTCTGTCCGCAACTATGGTGAGGAGGAAATGCAAAGGCATCTTGAGACCAGCTGACAGATACAGGAGGGAAGTTAATAGGACCTAGTAGAAGGCAGGCCCCAGAGGGAAAGTAGGCGTGCCACAAATATACTGCAGCCCCATCCTGGCAGATGTGATACCTTTTTTCTTAGCCTTTTTACCTCTAGAACCTGGCCCAATGCCCGCTGGTGGGTCCACAAATGCTTTGCTGTTGATGATAACCACCAATTAAGCAAAAACCTTTTCCCCAAACTATGGCAAGTTTAAAAATGTGTCATATCATAAGTCTTTTTAAAAATGACAAATGCCAGAAGATCTTTTCAGAGGTGCTTGGCATTGCCAGGAAGAAGCCTCCACGCCAAGTCAGAAGAGCCCCTGGGTCCTCCTGCGGCTCTTGTCACTTTTGCAGCATTAGAAATGCATCCTTCCACTCAGTGCCATCACACCTAACATTATCACAGAGGACCAGCAAACACACTTCCACATCCAGCAAAAACATCAGGAAACCAGGAACAGGTGACAAAGCTAACAGGGTGAGCACACCGGGGCACGAGGAAGAATGAATTGTTTCCCAACTCCCTATCCCGTCTCCCACGCTAGGATCTTGCTGATCCCGTCACTTGTCACCTACCGGGGTGATGACTGCAGCCACACCTACGGGCTGCTTGAGGACCAGGGCCCGCCTGTCCTTTGCTGGAGTGTAGATAATGTCTCCGTAAACACGGCGTGCTTCCTCTGAGAACCACTCTAGGAAAAAGGCGGAATAGAGAATTTCTCCCTGTGCCTCCTTCAGTGGCTTTCCCTAAATGGAATCAGAAAAGAACCCACATATCACCTTCTCATACTTAAAGCGTGGCTCTGTGTTCCTAATTTCTTCAAGGTGCAAGAAGAGTAGAAAAGTCTCCTATAACAACATCCACAGAACGGGGAAATTTCTGACTTTGGTGTGAGTTTTAGAAAGTAGAATCACAATGCCGAATATATGTATGGTTGTATCACCCTAACCACAAGAGTAATTTGCATTCTCAATTGTTTACATATTAGGAAACATCTAATTTTTTCTTCCTTTCAGTATCTCCTAAGTATTGTAACCATGATATGAAATAATTGATTATATCTATGGAAGAAATATTGGTACATTAAAAATGTACAAAAACAATATAAAAAACAAAAACAGTAACAGGAAAAAATCAGAATGGTGAAACAGCAGTTATTCATAGTTCCAAAGAAAATCTATTTTTGGATACTATTAAAGAATAAACTAGAACATACAAATCTTATTTTAGCAAATCTGTGTACCCTGGCACAATAATGATTTGGTATTTGACTAGTAGTGAAGGAATCACATATTCTTTAGCTACAGCCAGCAGTGATGGGAAGTCAGGGCCTTTTCCAACTTTAGTCTCAGAATCCCTGGATAATTTCTCAGCGCACCAAGCCGGGACCCTGGACTTACACTTTCAGCTGTGATTATTTTGGCAAGGTCATCCTTATTTTTTATCATTAAATCGTACCACTTCCGAAGTAATGAACTCCTCTCCTGCAAGAGAAATAAGGCAGAAAACAAATAAAAGGCCAAGTGTAAGACAGAATGGCAAATAAAATTCAATATCCTAAAATATTAGCTGTATGTTCTCATTCTCCTTGGCTGTGAGGGTTAATTTTATGTATAAATTTGACTGGGCTCAAGGAGGCCCAGATAGCTGGTAAAACATTATTTCTGGGTGTGTCTGTGAGGGTTTTCAGAAGAAATTAGCATTTGAATCAGGAGAGTGAATAAAGATTTGCCTTCCCAAATTCAGCTGGGCATCATCCAATCTGCTGAGGACCTGAAAAGAACAAAGTGACAGAAGAAGGGCAAGTTCACTCTCCTGCATGAGCTAGGACATCCATTTCCTCTGTTATCAGACAGCAGACACTGGCATTCCTGGTGCTCAGGCCTTTAGACCCAGGCTGGAACTCAGACTGGACCTATCAGCTTTCTTAGGTCTCCAGCTTGTAGACAACAGAGGGTGGGACTTCTTAGCATCCACAATCAAATGAGCCAGTCCTTTATAAGAAGTCTCTTCCTATATTCCTATATATCTATGATTCCACTTGTATATACATAACACTGGTTCTCACAGAACATTGCTTCTATTTTTCTGGACAACCCTGGGTAAGATGCCTAGGGAAACATACATTGACTTTCTGGCTTTTTCTTTCGGACAGGTCTGGGTTTGGACAATGAGAAGCACATAAATTTAAAAAAATTAAAAAAAATTTTTTAAAGAGTCAGGGTTTTTCTCTGTCACCCAGGCTGGAGTGCAGCTGTGTGATCACAGCCCACTGCAACTTCTGCTCCCTTGGCTCAAGTGATCCTCCCAGCTCAGCCTACCAAGTAGCTGGGACCACAGGCACACACCACCATGCTCAAATTGTTTTCTTTTAACTCATTTGCATTTGTTACGACTTGAAGCAGAATGTGACCCGGGCACTACATTTACACCCACAAGGCTGGCTCTGAGTTATTTGTGAACGGCTTTATGATATGCTTAGGTAAGCTTACAACTTTGCCCCTCCAAACCACTTGTCTTTGGAAAACAAGCCCTGTGGAGAGTTCCTTCCATCAAGTTGCTTCACTTTCACCTGTTTCTAGAGCACTGGTACATGCGGAATTGGCAACTACAGGAGATGAAAAGTTCAAAAAGGAGATCCGACAAGATGTAAACAAATACTTTTTTTTCTAAACAACAAGGTATAGCTGGGGAACGCTTTGAGAACAAGATTTGGTCTACTAAGGAATCTGGCTTGATAAACACTTTAGATAACCAAGTTAACATCATGTTACATACATCTTACAACAATCACCTCTATCTGTTAAAATAAGCCAATGTGAAACTAAGAAAGCATTGCTAGCCCTGCTTTAGTGCCTTAGGTATCACAGCATCACTTAGAAGTAGAAAGAAATCTTATCTTCCCCTTAAAGTAGGTGTTGTCATACCATACAGAGTATTCATGCTAACAGGATCTACAGGGTGATCAAGCTCAGGTAATTAAAAAAATTTTTTTTGTATGGACAACGTCCCACTATATTACTCATGCTAACTGACCCTTCTTTGATGTGTAATAGAGATCCAATTTCAAATTACATCTAAAGAGGTATACTGAGTCATAAATTAAAAAAAGTTTTGTGGAAACAGCTATTATTACTTATGGTAAATAAGAACAACTTTAATTTTACCATACGAACATATAGTTCCCTATTTTATTATGCTTATTTTACATAGGGTGTTGATCTGATGCCCAGGCTGGAGTGTAGTGGCACAATCATAGCTCATCGAAACCTCAGACTCCCGGCTTTCAGTGATGCTAATGCCTCGGCCTCCCAAGGTGCTGAGATTACAATTGTGAGCCACCAGGCCTGGCCCATTCTACTTTCTGTCGCTATGAATTTGACAACTCTAGGTACCTCATGTAAGTAGAATCATACAGCATTTGCCCTTTTGTGACTGGCTTATTTCACTCAGCATAATGACTTCAAGTATTGTTCCCTATTATAGTGGCTCGCTGCTAAGCTGGATTTGTCCCATAGACTGCCATGAGGACTGGGACACACATGAGGCATAAAAAAGGGTTTTACACACTTAAGAAGAGGGCCCAGGCACAACAACATGAATGCCCTGAATATCACTGAAATGTACACTTAAACATGGTTGAAATGGTAAATGTTAAGACATATTTTGCCATAATTTAAAAAATTCCAATGAACAGAAAAACAGATACAGTGGATTATTAACAATGTTATAGGACCAGGTGTGGCGGCTGATTCCCCAAATCCCAACAGTTGGGAAAGCCAAGGAGGGAGGGTTGCTTGTGGCCAGGGGTTTAACACCAGCTTGGGCAATGCAGTGAGACCCCTTCTATAGACACACACACACAAATTAGCTGGGTGTGGTCGCGCGTGCCTGTGGTCCCAGCTACCCAGGAGACTGAGGTGGGAGAATCGCTTGGGGCTGCAGTGATGCTGTGAGCCACGACAGCCCCACTGTATTCCAGCCTGGGCAACTCGGCGGGACCCAGTCTCAAAAAAAAAGGAAGAAATGGTTTCTAAAAAAGCTTTTAAAAATGCATTCACAGAAAACCACTTAAAAATAGAAAAAGAGGAAGGCCTAGAGAATCTAGGCCCTGGGCTGCTATCAAGACACTCTAAAGAGAGAGTTGCCCCGGCGCTAGCTTCCCGCATCTGCACAGGTGTATCCAAAGCCAAGAAGAACCTTGATTTTTTAAGACAGAGTCTCACTCGGTCACCCAGGCTGGAGTGCAGTGGTGCCACGCTGGCTCACTGCCACCAACCTCTGCCTCCTGAGATGAAGCAATTCTCATGCCTCAGCCTCCTGAGTGGCTGGGATTACAGGTACACGCCACCATGCCTAGCTGACCGACTCATTTTTGAGACAGAGTCTTGGTCCGTCACCCAGACTGGAGTGCAGTTGGCATGATCTCAGCTCACTGCAACCTCCGCCTCCGGGGTTCAAGCAATGCTCCCTGCCTCAGCCTCCTGAGTAGCTGGGATTACAGACGCCTGCCACCATGCCCAGCTAATTTTTGTATTTTTTAGTAGAGACAGGGTTTTGCCATTTTGACCAAGCTGGTCTTGAACTCCTGACCTCAGGCATCTGCCTGCCTTGGCTTCCCAAAGTGCTGGGATCACAGGCATGAGTCACCGTGCCCAGCCAATTTTTGCATTTTTAGTAGGAATGGTGTTTCACCACGTTGGACAGGCTGGTCTTGAACTCCTGACTGCAAGTGATCCACCCGCCTCGGCCTCCCAAAGTTCTGGGATTACAGGTGTGAGCATATATCCCCTCATTCAAAAAGGAAGGTTCCCTGAGAAGATCCAAGCCCTTGTAAGATGGAGGCTGACATCACTGTAATGTTGGATGGGCGGGATGATCTGAACACACTAGGATGGGTGATGTCATCAGAACAGAGGATGATGCTGTTAGTGGCAGCAAGAGCTCCCAACAGCAGCCCTGCAGCTGGAACCAACCACTCACGGGACTAGAAGGCTCCCCAGACCCCTGTAGTACAGCACCATTGCATGGCAGCCCTGATCCTCGTGGGCCCTCGTGGGACTCCAGAGGGATGCCAGGGGAGCCAGTGCTCAGGCCCCGGTCCACTCCTTTCCTGTGACCTCGCCCTTCTCACAGCTGTAAGTATATACGCAGTACCCACAGGTGTGAATTTCACGTTTACATCTCTAGCCCATGGCTTGCTCTCAAACCCCAGACTCACATATCCAACTGCTTACTTGACATCCTCGCAGGGGTGTGAGCAGACATCTCAGACTCAGTAAGTCTAAAACTGAACTCTGATGTCTCACCCTAATGCTGTTCCATACACACACCTTTCCTTATCTCAGGACATCCAGTTTTTCAGGCCAAAAGTCCTTGAGTCATGACTGACCCCTCCCTTTCACCTACTTCCCTTTTAACAATCTATCATAAAATCCAGCGGGCCGACCTTCAAAACACATCCTTTATGGGACAACTCTTCGCCTCGTCCACTGCTACCACCCTGGTTCAAGCCACCGTGGCCTCCATCTAAATCCGGGTAACATCCTCCTAACCGGTCTCTCTCCTTCTGCCACCGTTCCTTCACTATTCTCAGCACTGTGGTTAGAGTGGCCTTTCAAAATGTAAATCAGACCATATCTCTGCTTAAAACCCTGACACGGGTAAAACCCCACCTTACTCAAAGTGAAACCCAAGTCCCTAAATAACCCACAGGTCCTACGGGCTCCACCCACTCTGCCCTTGTCCCGTGACCTCCTCTGATACCACTCTTCCCTTCTGCTCCGTCCACAGTACTCGCTGCTCTGCAAATGTGTCAGCCATGCTCCTGACTTCAGCTCTAGCTGAACTGCCTTGCTTCTTTTGGTTTTCGTATCTCATGGCCTCAGTGAGACCTACCCTGATGTTATGGGCTGAATGGTGCTCCCCAAATACTGACATGTTGAAGTCCTAACCCCCCCAGTATCTCAGAATGTGAGTGTATTTGGAGATAGGGCATTTAAAGAAGGAATTGAGTTATGATCAGATCATTCTGGTGGGCCCCAATCCAATCAGACTCTTATGTTTATAAGAGATTAAGACACAGACACTCACAGAGGAGAGAGCATGTGGAGACACAGAGGGAAGATTCATTCATACATCCAGCTGCTTACTTTACATCCTCACTCGGGTGTGAACAGACATCTCAGACTCGAGGAGTCTAAAACTGAGCTCTGGTGAGATACAAAGGCCCAACTGAGGTCTCTCTGCAAGCCAAGGAGAGAGGCCTTGGAAGAAACCAACCATGACAACACCTTGCTCTGGGACGTCTACCCCCCAGAGCTGTAAAATGAGAAATTTCTGTTATTCAGGCCTCCCAGTCTGGGGTTCTTTGCTATGGCAGCCCTAGCTAAGGAATATGCCCAACCACACTATTGTCGCTGTATCTCGCCCCTTCCCTCTGGCCCGGATCCTCTTCTGCATCTACCTTTTTTCCAAATATTGCACTCGGCACCTCTCACACACTTATTTATTTAGATGTTATGTCTGTTGTTTAGAGTTCTCATCTCTCTTCTGCTCCCCTTCCACCCCATGTAAGCTCTATAAGGGGAGAATCTTTCTTTCTTTTACGGATGCATCCCAAGCACCTCCCGCACTGCAGGGCAAACAGCAGGTGCTCAGTAAACAGCTGATGGATGGGTGAGTGCTAAGACTCCCTTGTATTCGTACGGCACATTGGATGCAGTCCTTCAGAGGGGGAGCTTTGAAGGACGGGGTAAAAATGCCACTGCGTTGACTCGAGGCATAACATAACACCTGAGGGAAGAATAAACTTCCTTAGTTTTCTTCTTTCTCTGTTCTCCCCGTTTTCTGGCCCTTTACCCCTTGCTCCCAGTTCTCCTGTGTTCTCTACGCCATGGCCAACAGCAGCATTTACGTATTTAGGCTGAAGACCTGGAGAGTGGTCTTCTTACCCTGTTCTCCCCGTTTTCTGGCCCTTTACCCCTTGCTCCCAATTCTCCTCTACGCCATGGCCAATAAGGGCATTTACGCATTTAGGCTGAAAACCTGGAGAATGGTTTTCTTACCCTGTTCTCCCCGTTTACTGGCCCTTTACCCCTTGCTCCCAGTTCTCCTGTGTTCTCTACGCCATGGCCAACAGCAGCATTTACGCATTTAGGCTGAAAACCTGCACAACAGTCCTGGACTCCCCCCTTCCCCTGCACGAAGCCCAGATCTCTCCACAGTTCTGTCGTTCCCGGTTCCGTGAGTCTGGCCCCGGGCCCTCACTACCGGCCTTCTCATGGGCCCCCCGCAGCTGGGGACGTGACTGCAGATGCTGATGGGCCGCACGTGCGCCCTCTGCCCCGAACCCCTCCACGCTTAGGCTTGCTGACTGTAACACTCGGTGGTGGTTACTAAGCGCCCGCGTTCCGCCTCCCCCGCTGGGCCGTGCGCACGCTTCCCGAGGCTGGAAGGCGGGGGCCGCGGCCCGCAGTGGAGGCTGCACACTTGTTTGTGGTCGTCTCCCGTCTCGTTGCCCTGACTTTCCGCACCGTGTGTCCCGGGAACCGCGCACCGGAGGGAGGCGACGCGGCGGGTTTCTGGTTGGGGCAGAGGCCCCTCTCTCCCGGCCGTGCCTCCGGCCAGCTCTGCCCCCTGCACCCGGGCGCTCTCACCTTGGCCGACACCCGCCTCCAGCTGCAGAAAGCCTCGTAGGCGGCGCGCACGGCGGCGCGGGCCTCGGGCACCCCGCAGTCGGCCACCATGCCCAGGGCGGCGCCGCTGGCCGGGTCCTGCACCGGGAAGGTGGCGGCGGCCGGGAGCCAGCGGCCGCCCACGAAGCTGTCGGTGCGCAGCAGCGCGGCGGAGAGGCTCGCCAGGCCCCCAGCGTAGCCGCGGAGCGGGGCCGGGCCGGGCGCGGGACCCGAGGCAGCCAGCAGGCCGCCGGCGCGGGGGCGGAGGCGGCGGCCGGGAAACGTCCACCCGAGGCGCCGGGCCCCGGAGCTCCGCAGCCAGAAGCAGGTCGCCATGGCCCGGGTACCGACGGCGACAGGAAGCAGGCGAGCGGGCGCGCGCGCACGGGAGCGCGAGGGTCAAGGGGCGGCGGGAGGAGCGAGGCGGCGCTGGGGGCGCGCGGGGGACGCGCAGGAGCCGGCGGGAGGTGGCGGAGCAGCGCCCTCTCCGCGCCGCCCTCGGACCTTGCCCTGAGCGCCGCGCGGCTTCGCTCCCGGCGCGACCTTCTCCCGGGGGAGGGTTGGTTCGCGGATGGGGGAGGCGCGCGGGCAGATGCACCCGCAGACTGCTGTCACTTTTCCTCTTTTCGGGTGCTCAGTTGTCACTAACTGCCCCTGAGCCCCCAGCCGCTGCTAGAGACCCGCTCTCAGCATCCCCCCAAATTCAGCATCCCCCCCGATTCGGCATCCCCGGAATCTGCGCGCGGTCCATAGATGGGGCCGGTGCCTGCCCTGAAGGCCCAGGCCGTGGTCACGCGTGTTCATCGCTGAGCTGCGCAGCGCGTAGGATGGATTGGGAGCGATGGTTCCGTGAGGGGGCGAAGTGTGACCCCGCGTTCTGCAGCCTGGCTGCTTTTCTGGCTGTGTGTCTAGGGATCATCTTAGGGGCGCTCCCGGTAAATAACAGCGCCTTGGGAAGAAACACACCAGAATCCAAACTCAGGTCTGTTGCCGACAAGCTGTGTGACCTTGGACATGTTAACCTTAGTCCAGTCACTTATAAAATAGAACCAAATCTACCCCATAGGTTTGTCGTGAGATAACGTAAGACGCTTATGACAGTTGCTACATTAAATTCAGTACAGTGTTCAAAGTCATACTAGCTCCCCTAGCTCAAGCCGCTAGGAAGATTAAAGTTGGGCCCCCAACTGGCAGATGGAAGCATTTGTCAAAATTGATTCAACCAAAGTATAAGCATTGAGCACCTTTAAACAGCATTCTTCATCTGTTCAAAAATTAGACTTAGGCTTAAGACTCTGAAAGCATCAGGGAAGCTTAAAGCCTAATGAGAATAAAAATTAAAATAGCAGGGAATTTGTGGGTGCAAATGAAGCCCAACCCTATGCCTTGATTTTAGGTTACTAGTCTGAACATAGCTCCCTTTCTCAACTCCTACAGAGTTTCACCTTTTTCTAGGACGTTGATTTTTTTTTTCTAGGACATTTGCAAAATGCTGAGGCTGTAACTTTAAACTTCGACTCTGTCTTTTTGCTGAGTCAGACCCATTTTGAGCCAGTCACATGTGGCAGAAGTGATAACAGCAGAGTTTAATCAATTTCATTCTACTTTGTTCTGTGTTTGATTGCCAAGGAACTGGGGAGAACCAGGAAGTACTAATAGGGATGTCGGCCAGTAGGTACCTGTAGCCCCGGCTACTCACAGCTGGGGCTGGGGAACAGGTGTGTTGACATCGCCTACCTGCAGAGGGAGGGGCGTGTGTCGCCCAGGCTGGAGTGCGGTGGTGTGATCTCGGTTCCCTGCAGCCTCCGCCTCTTGGGTTCAAGCGATTCTCCTACCTGAACCTCCCGAGTAGCTGGGACTACAGGCATGCACCACTAGTCACAGCTAAGTTTCGTATTTTTAGTGGAGACCGAGTTTCACCAGGTTGGGCAGACTGGTCTCGAAAGTCTGACCTCAAGTGATCTGTCCTCCTTGGCCTCCCAAAGTGCGGGGATGA
>PVKP010032106.1:0-26291 GCA_004027715.1 Plecturocebus donacophilus | reverse complement strand
CACACACACCACACACACACATATGTATGCACACGTAGACAAACACACCTAGAAAGAGAAGCAAGTGATGCTTTCTCCAATTCTTCCATCTGTCGAAGCTAGCAACAGACCCACAATGTTTACAAGGAAATATAATTGTCTATTTGCCATGATCAAACTACCCACATTCTTATTCTTCTTATTCTCTGCATTCATTCTTATTTGTTTCTGAATGATCTTTTGTAACTTGTATTAAGCCCTCACTTGGCATCCTCACCAAACCTTATTTCTTTCATTCCATGGCCAATAATTTCATTAAAACCAAAAATTAATTGGGGAAGAATGTTCACCTGTAACACAGTTCAATACTCCCTCAAAAGATCACGGCACATTTCCTTATTGTTAAAATTCACTTTTAAGTTTCCTAGTATGTTTTCTTCATATCTGCCTAATGCAATTTTCTCTAGGAAGATTCCTAGAAGTGCTCTGAATTTTATTTAATTTTCTTTTTTCTCTAGTTTTTAGTTGGTATCATATTTCAAGTATTTCTCATCCCTGTGTCATCGAACATTATGGATAATATATGGGAACATTTTAGTTCTATGTTAGCACTCATTTACTTTATTGAATACTTATTTATTTCTAATTTCTTTTCTAATTGATTCTCTTATATTTACACCATGGAATATTATGCAGCCATCAAAAACGATGAGTTTGTGTCCTTTGTAGGGACATGGATGAATCTGGAAACCATCATTCTCAGCAAACTGACACAAGAACAGAAAATCAAACACCGCATGTTCTCACTCATAGGCGGGTGTTGAACAATGAGAACACATGGACACAGGGAGGGGAGCATCACACACTGGGGTCTGTTGGGGGAAATAGGGGAGGGACAGCAGGGGGTGGGGAGTTGGGGAGAGATAGCATGGGGAGAAATGCCAGATATAGGTGAGGGGGAGGAAGGCAGCAAATCACACTGCCACGTGTGTACCTATGCAACAATATTGTATGTTCTTCACATGTACCCCAAAACCTAAAATGCAATAAAAAATAATATTGAAAGTATATATATATTTATTATTTATGCAAATTTAAATAATGCAGAGTTGTCTATTGAGAAATAACTTACGTCTCCTTTTTCTGTTTCATGTCTTACTTATTGCATTGACCAAAATTACAACAACAATGTTGATAGGTCATGTGGTACATTTGTAAATATATATTCTAATGATATCTCACTGTTATCTGGGCATATGCTTTTTTGAGATAGATTTAATCAAGAGTTTCCTCTTTGTCCTATTTTCTGGAACATATTTATTTTGAAATTAACAATGGGTATCATACACTAACATGCCATTCCTAGTATAAACTATTTGCTTATAGTGGCTAATTTTTCTAATTTATTATTATATTTAATTTCTGATATCTTAATTAGTTTTTAGAAAACTCTTATATAAGTAGGCAATATACTAGAGTGGAGTAGAGTATGACTTTGTACTCAAAAGATTTCTATTCAAGTTCTGAAATTCATTAGTGATGTGACCATGGTGAAAGTTACTTAAACCATTTGACACTCAGTCTCTTGATCTGTAAAATGGGTCTAATATTATCTAGTCAATTAGACTGCTTAATTCAGTGCCTGACACAAACCACAAATAAGTAAAAATAAATATTGTGAGTGGTTGGAATTATATAGTTTCTTACATAATATTGAAGAACCGAACTTTTTTAGAAAGTATTATCTTCATTTAGATTTTAGATCTCTTAGGACACACACATGATTTAGATAATTTTATTTGATTTCTTAAGTTTTTAAAATTAACCATTCTCCACATTAAATTATATATATACATAAATATATATGTATATATACGTGAGAATGATGTGTTTATTAAATCTGGGGAACTGCACCTCTAGATCCTGACCTTCGAAATTTTAATATAGATAAATCTTCAGAAACTCTGCAGTTTTTTTTATTGGTTTCTTAAAAATGGCCATTTCAAAAAAAACTTCATTGCTTCAGTATAGAGTAATAGTATGTACGTTTATGAAATGAATTTGTATCTATATCATTATGTATAGTTGCCATTGAATTTGCATTTGTCCACCTTGAGTGTTCTAGCAGTTTACCTATTTTGTTTTGAAGTTCTTCCTTTGTGAAAAGGAAAGCAAAGCATTCTTGCATTTCCCAACATATTTTATTAGGGTTTTTTTTCTAACTTTATTTTTTCCCATTTATTATATTCTTCCATTTAATATTCTTAGTTTTATTCCAGGTTTTCTTATCTGACTTTCTGAGTGAATGTTTCAGTCTTATTTTTTTCATATATAAAGCAAAGCATTTAATAGTATGAATTTTCCTAAGGATGGCTTTTCTAAATTTCATATCTTGTTGTAAGACGCCATTTCTCACATCATTTCAAAACAGTCTATAACTTAAACTTTTATTTCCTTTTTTTGACCCAACAGATATTTGGTTTTGTTTCCTTTGAATTTTTAAGTAATTTAGTGTAAAACTTTATATGAATTTTTATCATTGTGGTCAGATAATAAAACTTTACAATTTTTGAGTCATAGAATTTATTTTCAGTTTCTTAACACTTTTCTAATGTGAATAGCTGTGTTATTTGTTAAGAGTCAAAGTTATGTGTGTTTTAGTCACAATTTCCTGGGCTATAAGCACCCTCCCCTGCTTGAATTCTGAATTTTCCAAAGCAAGAGACTTGAGTTCTGTTTTTTTTTTCTTTCATACACCCAGCCAGTAAGTTGCTTAACCACTCTGGTTCTGATTCACCTTGACTCATACTTAATCTGTCTGGGCCTTAGTTTTTAAATGTTAACAAAGAAATGATCATTCTACCTCATAAAGCTTCCTCAAGATATCATTAGTGTAGGAAAAAGTAGAACCAAAACTTAGCTCTCCTTTTTATGTGCGAGTAAGGTGTTGCTTTCATCTTTCAAGCAAATTTTCTATCTTTAAATTAGCTTTACTGATGTGTTATTTACATTAAAAATGCACCCATTTAAAGTTTGATGTGTTTTTGCAAATGTTTACACCTATGTATCTACAGTCCCAAACAAGATAGAGAATATTTCCATCACCCCAAAAAGTCCTCATGTGCCCCTCACCAAGAAATCCACTTCCTGGACAGACACTGACGTCTAATTTGTTTCCACTGGCAGAAAAAGCAAATGGGAGCAGAGATATTGCCAGATGAGACATCACCAAAACCATGGAACACTCAAACCCAATTAACAAGGGACAACAGAATGAACGGCGAAGGAAATTTAGACCTAACTTCATCTAGGAGTGAAAAACGAAGCAAAAGTAATGAATAGGCAAAGCATGGAGGACTCCAGGACAGTAAAACTATTCTACATGATACTATAATGATGCACATGTCCTTAAGACACAGGGTCCTTCCCGTGCCGCTTCCCCAGCTGGAAATCTCCACTGCTAGAGGCGCCTCTGCCAAGGTTTCACCTGGACCTCTGGGCTCACTCTGCCCATGCGGCCCAGCAGGCAAGCTTGGTTCCTGCTATGGGCCTAGAACTCACACCTGCTGCTGCTCTGTGCCCAGCTCACAGTGGGCACAGGCATTCCGCACCAGCTTCCACCTTGAGTTCTGGCATCTGAACAAGGGGGTTGCAGCATCACCTGAAAACAGAAGTGCTACCAACCGGAGAGCCCCAAGGCCTGTTACAGCTTTTGCTCAGGGAGTCAGTCTCAAGGTCTGAGCCCCAAGGAAGTGTTACAGCTCTCTCTCATTCTTGCCACCCACAGTCTGCGAATGGGGGTGTGTCACAGCTCATTTGGTCCCACTGCCCACAGCTTGGTGAATGGGGGCATGTGACACCCAGCAGGTTTTTCACTCTGGTAGCTCAGCCAGGAGAGTGTTACAGCTCTTTTCATATCCACTGTTTGGCAGATTCCAGGTTCTTGTCCCATGACCAAGAGGAATGAGGTATGGGACACTGAAGAGTAAGCAAGGCGAAGAAGATTTTTTTTGACTGACAGGAAATCTCTGAACAACAAGAGGGGACCCAAAGTTCTTAGCCCTCCATGTGAAATGTGGCCTAAAATGGGTAGCCATGTGTGAGGATGAGTTTGGGGTTTCTATTGGCTCAGAATTAGGGAGTGTGCACTGATTTGTCCATGGGCAGGCCTTGTAAAACCACCATTCAATTGGCTAAAAGGCATTGAGGACATTTTTACTCCAGTCATGGACTCTATGCATAGGTGTATTATACGTGTGTTTGGGATGGTGGCTAAGAGAATGAAGAATATAGGGAAACTTACAATCTATAAATGAGTAATTTATTTAAAAATAGTAATTGAAGTTTACTATTCATTTTAAATGTTTATTATCATTATTGTTTTAGAGAGAGGGTCTTGCTCTGTTGCTCACTGCAGCCTCAATGACCTGGGCTCAAGCATTCCTCCTGCTTCAGCCTCCAGAGTAGCTGGGACCACAGGCACACATGATCCTGCCCGGCTAACTCTGTCTTTTGTAAAGGCAGGGTCTCACTATGTTTCCCAGGCTGGTCTTGCACACTTGGCCTAAAGCAAACCTCCCTCCTCGGCCTCCCAAAGTGCTGGGATTACAGACATGAACCAGCAAGACCAGTCAAACATATTACTTAAAACATAAAAATAAAGCAGCTATAAAGCCGAAAGTGATTGGATGCAAGGAATGGGACATGGGAAAGGTGGGAGAAACACTGTTGCTTTGTTTTACATTTAGTTTTTAATATGTACAAATACTACTTTGATTAAAACTTTAAAGATAATGAAATTACATAGAAAAAAAGAATTAACAATGCATTATCATGCGACTTTACCACCTGTTTTTGACTTAACCTCCAGTCACATTCTGGTGTCTTCCTGTGGACCAGAATAATGCTTCTCTCATGTTTGTATCTGCCAAGCCTCCCATCGTGCCTTTCTTCTAGAAGGTGTTCAATGAATACATTGAATGTAATATGTCAAACTGGTTAATATGCAATGAGCTGTCTTTTCACAAAAAGAAAAAGGTTATAATATGCAGAACATTAAAGCATTATTTAAAATATCATGAATGGGGTATATGGCAAGAGAGTACACTTTGAAGCCAGACCTTGTTTAAAGTCCCTCTCTGCTACATATTATTTGTGAGATGTTGTAGAATATTCTTAAACCTCTAACATCATCATGTTCTCATTTTTAAATGGTGATTATCACAGTTCACTCATTGGTTTGCTGTGAAGATTAAAGGAAATTACATGTAGCACAGTTTGTGGCTTGTACACAACATATATTAAGTAAATGACAGTTTCCCTTTTCAGAACATTGATAAGTGGCATAAAGGCTTCAGTGAAAAAACAATTCATGAGCTTATATTTCTTGATGGAAAGGAATTAGGAAATAAACTGTGTGGTGTAACATAAAAAATGCACTACAAAGTCCGGGCTAAGGCTATAAAAGTAATACGTGCCCATCCACAGAAACAGACGCATGAATATTTCCACCAGTTCTGCAAAATCTCTGGTTCTGGATGTGATAGAATTTTGGCCTTTGATTGGAGAGGTTAATACCAGGACAATGTCTCTCTCTGTGCCTTTACCAAAGCCAGAACTTCTCTCAGACCCCGTTGAACAGTCAAAATCAGCCTCATCAAAGACAGAAATAAAGTAGAAACAAAATAACCAAAATAGAAACTCAGATTTTTTTTTAATCAAGATTGGTTCTTACAAAGTTGAGTTTCTCTGCCTCAAAGGTTTGTCTGTGTGCTTTGTACCTCCACGTTGACCTCTGCAGACTCAGAGCAGTTGCAAGCTTGAAAGAGAGTCCTATACATGAAGGAAACACATAGTTCTGCTGTTAGAATTAAAAAAAAAAAAAAAAAAACCCAACATTCCTTAAAGATGTCTCTTATCAATTACAACTCAAGTGTTGATTACAAAGAGAAACAATTTCCCATTCAAGACCGCTTAAATCCGGTTTAGTTTAATATATTCATTTAATCTAGGTTGATTCTCCAAAGGTCTTCAGCATGGTGTGCTGGCATCCCCTCCACCAGCCCCCGCCCCCAGACTCTGAAAGGAACATATAGGATATTGGACAATACACAATGGAACAAGCAGAGAGACAGAAACAAATGGTCGTTGTGATGAGAAAGCCAAGAGATTCTTGATGCAGGCTAAGGGTCCAGGAAAAAGGCGGCCAACAGTAGATCCCAACAAGAAAGCCTTGTCTGCTCAGAAAATGCACTTTGTTTATGGGGGGGAATCAAACGCATTGTAGAAATTGCTCTAATTTCCCATAACACAAATGTTATAAAACCAAGAATAGCTGAATGAAAAGGCAGCTGATCCAGCAAACAAGTCTAGATTGATGAAGTCTAGTCATGGTCAACAGTTAATTAAATTCAACATACAGTTTTCATCATCCTCACGCTTTGACTTTCTGACATTTACATTCCCCATTCTCTTGTTAGGGAGTCTCTTCCTGGCTGAAATTTCTGAATAATAATAATAATCTTCCATTTAGCTGAAAGGGGCAATATACGGGTATTTCGATCATCTTTAGCTAACACAGGAAAGGAAAGCACCAGGAAGCCCTCTTGCCTTCCCAGTATAAACTGTATTCCCATTCTTCCTAGTCAGTTATGAGTGGTTATAATGACTTGTGGCTGACCATTAGAGAAACTGATATTTTCACAGGTATGTGGGTAAGAAGACAGCTAGGAGGAATGGTGAGGCGAATAAAGTGAGAAAGGAAGGTGGGGTGGAAAGAGACAGCACTTTCCTGACACATCCTTGACCTTTATGCATTTCTTTTTGGGGACTCAATGAGGATACATAACTACCGGTTTTGAAAGTTTCACAAAAGAGCATCTGTTCTATTGTGAAAGTGAGACAATCTTTGTATAGGACTAAATGTAGGAGCACATGTGCAATGGCATCATGGCATATATTTTATTCACCTGCAAATTAAAGAAAAAGGATGTTTCATAGGTCAATAAAAATATTTTCCATATATGTATTGTATGTTATTATATTATAAATTACATTATAGTTTATTATATTAACATTGTTAAGTATTTTATTATAAATTTATTAAAATAATTTTATTATATTATTTCTTCTTTGAGGTAATTGTGAGGATAATTCATCTTGTCTAATCAAATTAATCTAAATTGCTATGACTAATTTGGATATAGCATGAGCCCAAAGAATCTCCAAACCTCCAAAATAAAAGTGACTTTCTGGGAAAATACAAAGGAAATACTTTTCATCAATTCTATGTTTTTAATGCTGGACCCAATCGAAGTTATGATTTGACTTGAGAATTTAATGATATGGTCATATGTACCTCCACATTTAGCCAAAAATAAATGTTTTAAACTAGTTCAGGTTGATCTCCTGGACACTAATACTGCAATTCCTACCCTAGCTGGTTGTAGAGGGAGAACATGCCAGAACCTCCACCAGGAGCGGTAGGGAGGGGCCCGCAGCCCCCACACACTCTTGAGCATAGACTTCACATGAGTGGGCCTGCATAGGAGGTCCCTCAGCAATGTCAAAACTGTACTGACTTAAAACATCTCTCCTCGCCCAAAACAGAAACAAAGCAAACAAACAACCCTGGCCACCTGGATGCATTGCACAAGATTTCATGTGTGAACATGCATGTTTTTAAGCTCCTGTTATTTTATATGATTTTCCTCCAGTGTTCATGTTTCTAACACATTCAACCAACAATCATTGAGGACTTCCAAGCTCCCAGGAGGCTACAGTGAGCAAAAAGTAGCCATTCCCGGCCCAATAAAGCTTCTAGTGATGGGAAAGGCAGACAATACCAAATAAATAAATAAATATGTAAAAGTATAAGTAGATACAAGTGATAACAATTAAATCAGAGCGAGAGGGAAGACAGCGCGTGGTGTGCAGTGGATGTTTTATTTAGGATGACCGAAAAGGTCTCTCTGAAAAGGGTACGAGCCATGTGATGCTGGAAAAAGCAGCCCTGAGGTGAAGCCAGCGAGCAGGAACCCAGGCAGGACGTGAGAGGGAGTGTGGACAGTCCGTGAGGTGAGGACGGAGGAGAAATGCCGCACACAGGGGGCCTCCCTTCTCCACTGAGCGAGATGACAGCCAGAGTTGAAGCGGAGATGTGGCATAATTTACTCTATCACGCTGGCAATTAGCAGGTCACTGCATACATCCAGGTGAAAGTGGGGGATCATGTGGAAGTCACAGGTGATGAGAAATACGCAGATTGTTAAACATGTATTTTGAAGGAAGAATTCGTGAGATTTGCTGATGAATTCAAGTTGAGGGGTGAGAGGAAAGGGTATGGAGGGAAAGTTGTAGCTTGAGCAACTAGAGGTCTCAGCAACCACTTACAAAAACAGAAGAGATTGTGGAAGACACAAGTGGCTGCCCCT
Organism: Plecturocebus donacophilus; assembly: GCA_004027715.1. Lineage (NCBI taxonomy): Eukaryota > Metazoa > Chordata > Mammalia > Primates > Pitheciidae > Plecturocebus > Plecturocebus donacophilus. The sequence goes on along the minus strand of PVKP010032106.1, from coordinate 17,880 downwards.
TGGATACACAGATAGAGATGTTAAGAAGGCAGTTAGATTCACAGGCTGGAGTCCAGGGAGAAACCTGGGCTGACAAGGCACATTTAGGAATGAGCAGCTTATAGAGCAGCTTAAAAGCCATAAGATGAAAGGAAATCATGGGACGGTGGGTGCAGGCCAAGAAGAGAAGGAGTTTGAGGCTGGAGCCCCAAGTTATGCCATGGTTCTCCAATGGGAGACATAGAGGGACCAGAAAGGAGTCTATGAGGGGCTGCCAGTCAGGAAGAAGAACTCAGAACCCACAATATCCCAGAAGGTGACTAAACAAGGAGCTAAAGGAAGAGCGAGGAACAGAATGAAACAAACGCTTGGAATGGACCGTGGGACTGATGAACACTGCCGTTCAATTACACAAAACATCTATGGGTATTTCTATTTCCTGCGTATGTGAAAAAGGAAAAAAATAAAACTATCATGAGGAAAACAAAGAAAAAGAACCTCTTAGTGTAGTTAAACAGTATCCCAAATCCAGCTGCCTGATGGACTACAGGTAGACATGGCAAAGAAATGTCACTTTCTTAGGCCATTCTCCCAAATCTCAAGTGACATCAGCCCCTGGAAATGATCATTTTCTTTGCTGCGAAGAGACGCATGGCTCTCACCGAGACCTCTGGCTTATGTCCCATGAGGCTCTCAGCAGCCTCCACATAGGAAAGGCTCCCATTGTCAAGGTCGCATGGTGAGGCCACACATGACTGCCTCCATTGTCGGTCACAATGCTGAGTCACTGAGCTCCGGAAAAAAAGCTTACTGTGCTGTCACCCCGAAGAACAGAAATAATAGAGAGCATCGGTTTGGATGAAGCACACCAAACCAACCAAATAAACAAAACAAACACACACATCACTTGCTCTGCACACTCTTAAATTATTGAGGACTCTATAATTAATTTTCCACATTGTGAACGCATTAATTGCATACTTTCAAATCTGTGACATAAAACTTAGAAAAAAAAGGCAAAAGAAAGCAACATGTGACAAAGCTGCTGCATGACTTCTGCTTTTGTGAAGTGGCTTTCTAATTTTATGGCCTTGGGTCATGAGCTAGAACATACCAGAATCAGCAACATAGCTTCTGCTTCTCCACTTCGGGGAAACCTGTAAGAATGAGATTTATAATACATTCAAGTTCACAAACACTCATTTAAATCCACAAACACTACAATTTTGTAGCTGTATTTTAATCCTGAAGAAATTCTGGCAAAAGTCTTCTTGTTCTGTTGAATAGAAAAGCAGTTCTAAGTCTGCGTGCTTTCCTACTGTCTTCTTCACAATCTCACTTTCTATCCCACCCAAAAGCATATCCCATAAAGCAAGCATGATGCTGTGTATAGAAACCCATGTTTCCCTGATGCATTGAATCAAGATCAACAATTAGGTGAGCTCGTGTTTGGAAAAAGTAGATGAGGGTGCAGATTTCTACCGTGCTCCCTTAATCAGGCAACAAGGTTCTCATCTGGCCCCAACCTGGATAATCTGGTTCCTTCAAAATTTTAATAAGAGAAGCCCTTGCCGAATATCTCACAGCATGTTTTCCTGTTTCCTTCCATTTTAAATAAACAATAGACTACTGGAAACAGAAAGATGACAGTGCTTTTTAATATCAAACATACTTAACAAGGAGCCACCACGGTGAGGGGAAACGTCATAGGAGATTCCATCTGGAAAATAAATGTGCTCCTGGGGCTTTCTACTCATCTTCACCTTGATGTGCATGTCTGCCTACTACTGAGTTTTCCCTGGGCCCAACCATGAATGCAGAGAAGGTAAATTTAAGGAACTCAAACCCCTCCTTTGCTTGCCAGATCAGGGATGATGAGCAGTTCCTCTGGGACCACAACGCGGGAAGGTCCGGAGACCTTATGCACATTCCTGTAGACATCAATGACTCTGAGTCCGGATGCAGAGCTCCCCATTCAGAGTTAATGGAATTAAAGCTAAGATGACTGAAAGCCATCTAAACTGTTAATGCCTATTGCTACTTTAAGGATTACCACTTTAGGTGAAGGGAAGAACTAAGAGCTTATGTTTGGCTAGGTATCTCAAGATCTCAAGCCTGGTGTATGTGCACATGTGTCTAAAAGGGGATATGTTCACAACTAGATTGGAAAGAGGAAAGTTCATTTTAAACCAACAAAGGGTCCCTAGTAGTTTCATATGGAGAATATATTTTTATAACTATGTTATTGCCTTGAGCAAACCTTTGCATGTAGGTCACATATAGACTTTAGAATATTGGCTGAAGAATGAAAGGTTACAATTATTTTCCAGAAATTGCATCATGGCCATGCCGTCTGCAGACTCTGGTATAATTTCAGTCTGTGCCTCCAACTTCACTTGGCCTTCTCCCTGGGAAGATTTGTGTCTTCTTATAAGGACACTTACCATAGGATGTAAAACCCACCAGGATAATCCAGGATAAGCTTGTCTCAAGATCTTTAATTCTATCTTCAAAGACCCTTTTCCCGAATTACACCAGCAAAAACCCATTTTCCTGCCACATATGCCATTTACATTAGCACCAGAAAAATGAAACACTTACGTATCAATCTTTAAAAATACATATAAGATCTATATAAGAAAAAATACAAACCTCTGATAATAAAAATCAAAGATCCAAATAAATCAAGAGATATCTCGTTCATGGATAGGAAGACAATGTTGTTAAGATGTCCATTCTTTCCACATTTACTTTTAATTGGACACAATCACAATCAAAATCTCAGCTAGTTGTTTTGTAAATACTGACAAATTGATATTAAAGTTTATTTGGAAACACAAATGACCCAGCATATTCAACACAACACCGAAGTAGAAGAGCAAAGCATAAGGACTGGCCTACTGAAGACTTACGATAAAGCTACAGCAACCAGGACAACGTGGTATTGGAAAAGTATAAACAAATAGATAGTGGAACAGGAGAGAGAGCACAGAAATACATCCACAGAGATGTAGTCAGCTGACTTTTGACAAAAACCAAAGACAATGCAGTGGAGAAAGGACAGACTTTATAACAAGTGGTCCTGGAAGAACTACCTATCCACATGCGAAAAAGGGGAAAAAAAAAAAAGAATCTAGGCATAAACTTTACACTTTTCACAAAATTTAATTCAAAATGCATCATAGACCTAGATGTAAAATGTGCTTCTGGAAAATAACATAGGAGAGAATCCAGGTGATCTTGGGTTTGGTGATGTTTATAGATACCACACCAAAAGCACAATCCATGAAAGAAGGAATTATTAAATCAGATTTTAATCAACTTAAGGACTCCTGCTGTACCAAAGACACTTAGTAAAACAAAATGACAAGTCACAGACTTGTAGAACATTTTTGTAAAACACATCTTTGATAAAGGACTGGTATCTGAAACATACAGACTCAACAATGAGATGACAGATAACCCAATTTTTTAAAGTGGGCAAAAGATCTGGACAGATAGCTTGACAAAGAAGACAGACAGATGACAAACAGCCATATGATAAATGGCATGGTTTGGCTGTGTCCCCACCCAAAGCTCATCTTGAATTGTCCCCACCCATAATCTCCACTTGTGGTGGGAGGGACCAGGTGGGAGATAACTGAATCATGGGGGTGGTTACCCTCATGCTGTTTTCGTGATAGTGAGTTCTCATGAGATCTGACGGTTTTATAAGGGACTTCTCTCCAGTTCTCCTTGATGCACCGTGTGAAGAAGGACGTGTTTGCTTCCTCTTCCATCATGACTGTAAGTTTCCTGAGGCCTCCCCAGCCCTGTTGAACTGTGAGTCAATTCTTTCCTTTATAAGTTTCCCAGTCTCAGGTATATCTTTATAAGCAGTATAAGAACAGATTAATACTAAATATATATCCTTGGGGTAGTGTAAATTAAAACAACATTGATGATGTAGTACTATTTATCTAGTAGAATGACTAAAATTCAAAGCATTGACAACACCAAATCCTAGTGAGGATGAGAAGAAACAGGAATTCTCATTCATTTCCAGTGGAAATGCAAAATAATACAGCCACCTTAGAAGATAGCTTAGCAGTTGTATTATTTTTTTTCCAAAACTAAACACACTCGTACCACTCAGTCCAGAAATTATGCCCCCTTAGTATTGACCTGAATAAGTAGAAAATGTATGCCCACACAAAAACTTGCCTACAAATGTTTACAGTAGCTTTATTCGTAATTGCCAGGCTTATAAGGACCCAAGATGTCCTTCTGAGGTGAATAAATAAACAAATGGTAGTATATTCAGACAATGCAATACTACTCGGTGATTAAAAGAAATTGGCTATTAAGCCATGAGAAGACACAGAGGAATAGTAAATTCATATTCTTAAGTTAAAAAAAAAAAAAGAACTCTGGAAAGGCTACATACTGTATGTCATTCCCATATCCAAGTATCTGTCATTCTGGAAAAGCCAAGACTATGGAGATATCAAGATTAGTAGAACTGGGGGATTTCAAAGGGAAAAGGGACAGAGAATAGATCGGCATAGAGGATTTTGAGCAGTGAAACTATCCTGTTTGTTACTGATAGGGTCGGTACATGTCCTTATACACTTGTAAAAACTCATAGAATGTACAACACAAAGTATGAACCCTGATGTAGACTTGGAACTTTAATAATAATGTATCAACATTATCTCATCATTAGTATCAAAAGGATGACACTAATTAAAATATTATTAATGGGGAAACTGTGTGTGTGTTTGTGTGTGTGTGTGTGTGAGAGAGAGAGAGAGAGAGGTGGGAAAAGGGTGTGTATAATAATTCTCTGTACTTTCTACTGAATTTTCTGTAAACCTAAAACTGATTTTAAAAAATAAACTATATTTTGAAAAAATTCAAATAAATTATTTGAATAGAGCTTTCTGAAAAAAAGATAAACAAATGTCCGATATGTATATGAAGAAATGCTCAATACCTTTAAGCATTAGGGAAATGCAAATCAAAATAAAATAAGATACCACTTCATACTCAATAAAATGACTATAATAAAAAAAAGACAGACAATGACAAGTAATGGTGGGTTGTGGGGAAATAATTGAAATCCTCATATGTTGCCAGTGAGAATATAAGATGATACAGTCACTTTGGAAAATAGTTTGGTAGTTTATCAAAATGTTAAGCATGAAATCACCATATGACTGAGAAATTCTTAGGTACATACACAAAACGAATGAAAACATTTCCATATGAAAATGTGTACACACTCAGCTGCATTATTCGTATTTGCCTCAAAGTGGAAATAACACAATTATTCATCAACTCATGAATGGATACACAAATGTGGCAGATCCATTCAATAGAATATTATTTGGCCATGAAAAATGAAGTAATACTAATACATGGCACAATGTGAATGAACCTTGAAAACACTAGACTAGATGAGAGAAGCCAGACACAAAGACCATATAGTGTATAATTCCATTTACTTGAAATGTTCAACATAGGCAGATCCATAGACACAGAAAGCAGATCAATGGTTGCCTAGGTCTGGACTGAGGGATAAGGTGTGGAGTAATTACTAAAGAGTACATAGGCACAGAGTTGTTTTTTGAGGTCATGAAATATTCTGAAATTAGGCTATATAGATGTACAACTCTGAATATACTAAAACCCACTGAATTATACACTGAAATACAACTTTTAAAAAGTCATTTGCATTTGTATAGTGCATTATGTATTAGATTTTGCACTCTTATTTGTATTTTTCCATTTGAGTCTCTCAATAAAGTCTGGTGTTATTATATTTTTTTTTTTACAGACAAGGACATGTGGCTTATTCTTGTCCTAACTGTTGGTCCCAATTGGCAGGCAAGCTAGAGTGTGAATACATAAACCCTTCCCCCTCCTCTGAGTTCTCATGATCTCCCCTTGATGTCTCTGCACAGTATAGAAACAGATAGTGGCATGGGACTCTTAGAGATTCTATCCAATTTGTGCAAATACTTTAGTTACAATTGTATGGACCACATGATGTTTCAATCGTGTTGCAATAAATTTTGACACGGTATGGTGCTTATTGGATTTGGAGGGAACATGTTGATAATTTGTTCTTATTTGCAAGGACTTAAGAAGCTATTTATGTAGGTCAGTGATCTCAATACTTCAAAAAACACTGGGAAACCACAGAGGCATATCCCAAGAGTTTTAGAAAATTTTGCCCTTTCTGGGTCATCATTTTAATTTTCACTTTTAGTGTCTTGACAAAGTGTATAGATTTGGGAGCCAGGGAGAGCTAGATCAGAATGATAAGTCATTAATAGCTTGGAAATCTTAGGTATGAATTAAAATTTCTTTACTTATAAGAAATTATAATTAAAATTTTCTTATAAGTAAAATGGAATGATAAAAATTTTACCTTTTAACAAAAATACCAAGAATACACAATGCAGAAAGGACAGTCTCTTTGATGAATTGTGTTGGAAAAACTGGATGTCCATATGCAGAAGAATGAAATTAAATCCTTATTCCATACCATATATAAATGTCAACTCAAAATGGATTAAATACTAAAATGTAAGACCCCAAACTATCATGCTACTAGGAAAAAAATAGGGGAAAATTCCATAATGTTGCTTTGGTCAATAACTTTTTGGATACCACCCCAAAATTGCAGGCAGCAAAAGCAAAAATAGACAAACAGAATTACATCGAAATGAAAAACTGCACAGCAAAAAAAAGAAGCAACAGAGTGAAAAGAAAATGTAGAGAGTGGGAGAAAATATTTGCAAATTATACCTGATAAGGAGTTGATATGCAAATTATGTGAGGAACTCAAACCATTCAACATAAGAAGACAAACGACCTGATTCAAAAAACAGGCAAAATACAATTGTTAGATGCCAATGAAAAATAAAAGCAAAAATATGAGCAAAGGATCTAAATAGACATTTCACAAAAGAAGACATACAAATGGCCAACAGGCATATAAAACTATATTCACCATCCCAAATGAGGAAAATGCAAATCAAAACCCCAGTGAGCTATCACCTTACACCTGGTAGAATCGCTATTGCCAAAAAGACAAAAGATACCAAGTGTCGCCAAGGATGTGCAATAAAGGGAACCTTTGCACACGGTTGGTGGAAACCTAAATTAATACAGCCATTATGGAAAGCAGTGTAGGGGTTTCTGGAAAAACTAAAAAAATAGATAGCATTGCCATTGATCCAGATATTTCACTATGAAGCATATAACCAAAGGAAGTAAGATCAGTTATGAAAGAGATATCTGCACTCCCATCATTTACTGCAGCATTAGTCATAGTACCAAAGATGTAGAATCAACCTAAACGTCCATCAGTGGATGAATGGATAAAGAAAATATGGCATATACACACAATCAAATGCCACACAGTCGTAAAAAAGGAAAAACTTGTCATTGGTGATAGCATGGGTAAACCTAGAGGAAATTATGTTAAGTGAAATAAGTCAGGCACAGAAACACAATTACCACATGATCTCACTTACATGTGTCATATAAGAACCTGATCTCATAAAAGTAGAGAGTAGCATGGTGGTTCTCAGGGCCTGGAATAGTTGGAGGGTGGGATGGGGAGATGTTGGCCAAATGATAAAAATTTTTAGTTAAATCGGAGGAATAAGTTTAAGAGATCTATTGTACAACATCGTGACTATTAGATTGGTGAGGTAAGGCATGTGAAAGATTATAAGAGCACAATGCCTTCACATATTATTTTATCAATAAAAATCAGCCCATTGTTATTAGAAAAACAAAAGAAAAATAAAGACTATCTGGAAATTGTTGGTAGGGTGAGTAAAAATTAGAGGGAGCGCAGGGCCTCCAATCAGGAGACTACTGTAGCTTAGAACAGAGGTAGTGAGTTCCTTAACTAGAGTACAGGAGAAGGAAATTAAAGGTATGGAACAAATAAGAGAAGCATTTGAAGGTCTGATTGAAGGACTTGATAACATTTTAGAGAGGTGGACAAGGGAAAGGGAGGAGCCAAAGGTGACTCCAAGATTTCTGAGTCAGAATAAGCAAAACTTGGATGCTGCCATTCAATAGAAACCACCTCATAAGTTTTTCTTACCTTTAATTTTTAATTGGGTATGAGCGTAAAACTGAAATAAACCCAGGAAGAATCTATAATCGAATGGTTTTTGCTTCAAAATAAAAATAGAGGCCGAGCGCAGTGGCTCACATCTGTAATCCCGGCACTTTGGGAGGCCGACTTGGGTCACGAGGTCAGGAGTTCAAGATCAGCCTGACCAACATGGTGAAACGCTGTCTCTACTAAAAGTACAAAAATTAGCTGGGTGCCATGGCAGGTGCCTGTAATCACAGCGACTCAGGAGGCTGAGGCAGGAGAATCGCTTGAACCCAGGCAGCAGAAGTTGCAGTGAGCAGAGATCACGCCACTGCACCAGCCTGGGTGACAGAGTGAGGCTTCATCTCAAAAAAAAAAACCAAACAAACAAAAAATAAATTCAGTGCCTATTTATTATGAAATGGTAAGTCCACCATCATCACAAATACCTTTTGCTACTTGTTAGAGCTTTTCACGTTTTTAACAAATTCTTACATGCAGGCTTGGTTCAGAAGAACTTGTAAAAGGAGATCCCTTAAACCAGAAGATGTAACTCCTCTGAACCTGCATGAGAGAGAAAGGCAGATATTTGTGCTCCCTGCTACGTATTTACTTTCAGAAAATTTGAATAAGGACAAATGAATTATTGTTATTTTTTTCAGTATAAGAAAACGTCTATAATCTTTGGTGATGCATATGAAATGTTAGTCTGCTTTTTGTTTTGTTTTGTTTGTAGACAGGGTCTCACTTTGTTGCTCAGGCTGGAGTGCAGTGGCACCAGCAGGATTCACTACAGCCTTGATTTTCCAGGCTTAAGCGATCCTCCCATCTCAGCCTTCTGAGTGGCTGGGACTACAGATGCGCACCACCACTCCCGGCATTTGTTGTTTGTTTGTTTGCTTACAGAGACGGAATCTCACTATATTGCCCAGGCTGCTCTTGAACTCCTAGGCTTAAAGCATCCTCCGGCCTCAGCTGATGAAAGTGTTGAGATTACAGGTGTGATCCACCACACCCAACAGGCCTGCTTTTTGAGATAATTTTTCAAAAAAAAGAGAGAATGAGAAAAGGCAAAAGAATACATGGACAAAATCTTGGAATCCCTGAATCCGGGTGATGGAATTATACTGGTTCTTTGCTTATACTTTTTTTATTACAAAAAGAAAATAAGTGATCATTATAAACACCAAAAATCAAGATACTTTGAATAGTGGAACGAACAGCTGAAAAACTTGGACACGGCCTACTGCTGGAACACAAGCTAAATAAATAACCAGCAGTTTTGTTTTCGGTTCTTTGTTACCTGCAGTTGAACACGTTAAAACAATACCCCTAATTATACTGCACTTTATGCTATTATGAATATAATTTTGAATTCATATTAAAACTCATTGACATTGGTAAAGTACAACATTTTCTCATAGTTTTAAGAGCTGTCTATAATATAAAGCCTTAAGACTGACAGAGCATTTTTCCTTTTAAAAGCAGAGTGCTCTTTAAAAAGGTTTATTCTTTAGTCTGTGTAACTAGATCATTCAAAAGAGCAATTAAGCTTTTTACGTATATACAATAAGATTTGTGAGAGGGACACATAGACAACAAAATCTGTGTAGAGAGAAATAACCAGTTTAAGGAAGTAAAATAAATATATATGTAAACAAATATTTGTAGTTGGTGTGGGTTTCAGCTGAGAGACAGTAGCTCACTCATACCTGACAGCCCATAATCTATTTACAAAGCACAGGGATAATCAGAACAGAAAGAAATGTAAGTGTTAACTCAAGTATAGTCACGTCCTGCTTCTCACTAGATGCTCACAACATAAGCTACATTGAATAAAATTATAAAGAGATATGAATATGAATCTCTACTAAAATTATGCTTTAGCAAATAGCTAAGAACATGCTTCATTCGTATTATCTTTAAGTAAATAGATGTAGTGCTCATAAACCAAACTTTCTCTTCTTCAATAATCATGAAATATGTAATATCAGCAAGTTTGGTCATAATTTTCCATGGATAAAAATCACTAGATATTTAACTACACTTAGTGGCAAAAATCACATGGTATCTTAGCAGGTTTTCTGTCCGAGAGGTTTTATTTGATTTTTGACTTAAAGGTTACGTAGTGCCACGAAAGGGCACGTAGGCTATCTCTTTTTTTTTTTTCTAAGTTTCATCCACCACCACTTAGTGCATAGATTTCTTAAGAATCTTCACTTAGAATTCTATCTGAGGCTTTTAACAATATCAATAGTCGTTTTGCCCACGTGTATGGAAGATCTATGGTTGCTTGGGGGATTTGTTTTTATAACAAACTAAAGTAAATCAGAAGTGAAAACACTTCTCTCTGAGATTATTTCTACATCTAAACAAAAATAAACTCAAGGAAATTTAATTTTGATAAAATAGAACTCCAGGAAAATCTGTTTCATGGCCTTTCTGAATGAAGAAAATGGAAATAATACATAAACGCAAGTTTGGAGATGTTATCTTCCACAAAACAAGTGTTGACAAGACCCTCTCTCCATTTGTTCCAGGTCCTCTAATTCTACCAGTCTATAAGCATAAAAATAATCTGATTAAGTTTAATGCTTTGAAATATTTTCTTTGTTGCAAATCAGTACCCAGATGAAGAATAAGATGAAACCGCACTGACATGACCCTAAATACCTGAGATTTTTGAGTAAGGTGAGGAACAAAGATCTGTTTCTCTAACTAAAGGTTGATTAGATTAATTTCCCACCCCCCACCCCCCACCATTAGCAGCCCTATATCTTTCTCCATCCTCTCTCATTTCTTGCTCAACTATTTGAGCTTCTCTATCACTAAACTTATAACGTATTCCCTGCCTGGGCTTCAAAGCGATACTCACATCCACAGATAAAAAGCTTCTTGCACTGTCTGAGCTAAGACTGCCAGGTAAACGCTGAAATGATGACATGAGCGCATGATAAATATCCCGACACAAAAAAGCTATTTTTCAGGGGAGGCCATACCCCATCAGCAAACCTTTGTTGCTCTGTCTGTGAACTCGAGGATCTGTCCTCCCATTGAAAGGCCCCCGGGTCGACAGGCTGACTACTCCAAGTCGCTGACACCAGGGGACAGAACAAAGCATCTGCCCAAGTCTCGATCTCCTCAGCTCAGCGCAGGCTAAGTTCAGCTCAGCGATCCATCACAGTGCTGGAATGCGCAGCCCCTAAATGGCCACCTTCTGCCAAGGGAGAAGAAAAGCTGGGCCATTGACGACTGTCCTGGGACAAAGCAAATGCTCCCACATCAGAAGAGCACAGCAGCCCTCATCCAGGTCCGCCCTGTATAATGGGTACATTTCCAGCCAGCGCGCAAAAGATGAACGGGGCTTTTACCCCGCCCCGCCTGCGGTGAGAGTCTGTGTCAGGGCCACTCACCTGCGTGGAGGGTCACCTGTTCGTAGGACTCAGTGCACGGCCTGGTGGTGTGGCGAGAGGAGAGGGGCAGGGTGAGCGTTTGTAAGATCGGCTTTGCTTTGAAGGGATCTTCAGCGATTCCTGAAGCCTCACAAAGACCTCTGTAGGTGCTGGGCCTTAGAACCAGAAAGGATTAGAAGGGAACGATGCACCTCGTACAGAAGTCCGCCTTGTCCTTCTAGTTATTTTATTAGTTGAGACTTAGTAAATTACAGGCTTTAAAATCAGCCACTTGTTATTGAAACAAAGTGTGGGATCGTGAATTAAAAGCGTATCCTGAGACCGTGGTCACCGGCTTTGGAACTAAGCATCCCGGAAAGTCAGATACGGTTTCATCAGGGCGACAGCAATGGTCCTGTTCTCAGCAGAAACTGAGGGTTCTGAAAGCCACTTCGTAAAAACCACATGGCCAGGACAGGAATCTCAAGTGTTAACAAAGTTGGACTTAAATACCTAAAATGATTAATTGGTCAAACTAGCATGAGGTTAAAGCTTTTTTGTTCTTAAAATACCTTTTGATTCCAGGAAGGAATTCTTTTCCCCAAGCTGCCCAGAGTGAACCATCAGTTTCCATTTCAGGGGTCTGCTTTTTTTCTACGAGTAATCTCAAGTCTCACCTGAGGACAGACGGCGACGATGACAATGCCAGCCTATCAGAGAATTTGATTTCCAATCTCAGCTCCCCGGTCCAATACCACATTATGTACGAAGTCTTGCTATTAAGGATCTCTAAGGTGAAAAGTGAATAGTAAATACTTCTGTGCCTGCCACAGTTCTTTTTATTTTTCAGGACCAAGTAAGACAAATGCATGTCAATTGCTTTGGAGAAGATTTCAGATTAATCTTCAAAGTAAGATTGCACGTTAATGAACTCATCTTTGGGTTAATTTGAGACTGTATCTTACGAACATGGAGTGTAAATTTAAAGTTTCGTTCTCCATTCTGTTCCCAGTTTTCTTCTCTTTAACAAATAAATCACTGGACTACGTGGTAGAAAGCTGATTTCTGAGGACATTCTGTCGTAAAATACCATTTAATCCAGAAGCTCTCAATTTGAAATAATTTTTAATTGAGACCAAAAGCATATATTTGAACAGGTTACTAAGCATTTAATTAATTTAAGTTTAAAATTGAAGTCTCAGTTTCAAACAAAAACAGACAAGCTATTAACTAAAGCAGGTAGCATTTTAAAGCTGATAAAAGCTCTAATTTAAGAAAATTAATATTAAGAAAATATTTCAAAACATACACTTTTTACAGTGGCATATTAGAGAATATTTGTTCAAGTTTAAAACAGGTTTATTTACTTTAGCAATAAAATACAGATTTGGTCACAAATTATAGGTATTTTTTAACAACTTTACTGAAATACAATTTACATACCGTAAAGTTCACTCATTTAAATGTACAATTTAATGGGTTTTAATATATTTACAAAGTTTTGCAACCATCACCATAATCTGATTTGAGAACATTTTTATTGTCCCAGAAAGAAATGTACCAATTAGCAGCCACTCCTCGTTCCCTGACTGCAGCCCTCAGCAACAACTAATCTACTTTCTGCCTCTAAAGATTTGAGCATTTCATGTAAATGGGCTTTTTTCAAAAAGGCCGCGCGCTGTTTGAACCCAGCTGGCATTGTACTAACGGCTTCTTTCCCTTAGCACAGTGTCTTTGAGTTTCATTCATATTGCAGCATGGATCAGTACTTAATTCCTTTAAATTACCAAATACTATTTCATTGTGTGGATATACCACATTTGTTTACCCATCCTTCAGTTGATGGAGATTTTAGCCACTGAAGAAGAGCAAACAAAACCAGGAGGTAACACTATATATCCACTCGATGACTATATTTTAAAAAGACAGGCAATAGCGAGTGTTAGGAAAATGTGAAAAAAACTGGATTCTTCATACTTTGTTGGCAAGAATGTAAAATTGTGCAACCTCTTTGTAAAAGAGTATAGCAATTCTTCAAAACATTACCTATTCAGTTACTCCAACACCCTCCACTCCACTCCCAGGTGAATGTTCAAGAGAAATGAAAATGTAAGTCCACATAAACACATGTACATGAATGTTTATAGCAACATCATGCGTATTAGTGAAAATTTATTTTTACACCCCATTTTTACAAACATATTTCTAATATGAAATTTGATATGTCTAAATTATATGCAACTTACCAAACATCCCATGTGACAGAGTATGTTTCGGGAAGCTCTGGAGAGGTATATTGTGATAACATCGCCTGGTGTAGATTATCAGTTTCTTGAGGAGCAAACAGCTTTTTCTCTTGCTTGTTTGTGTTTTCATTTTAAATATCATCAGGGAAGCATCATTAAAGTAGAATTTCTATTTTCTGAAAAAGCCCTCATCGGTCATTATTAAGTAGAATGGTGTCATTAAATATAACAACTAAAAGAAGCATGTTACTGATTATTATTTTGGTGATAGAGTACTTTGCCTTTGATATTTTAGCCAGTTACATTCTTCATCTTCAGAGAGTTCCCCTCTTAATTTTAGTGTCCCACTAAGTCACCAAGTCAGCAAGCTCTGAAGATATTTAAGTTGCCTAAACGTTTTTCGTTTCTTGCTTATTTTTACTTCGTTTCCCACAGCTGTTGCTCTATCTGCCTGTGTGTTGCTTAAGGCAGACTGCACGCTTCTTAAAGATTACATTCCAATGACTCTGCTTTGTCCTTATTGCTACCTTAAGGTCAGGGCATTCCCAGGTCAGGAAGAAAAGGGACGAATAATTGTACGTAGGAAAATATAAACAGGCCTGTTTTGCTGGGGTACTCAGAGAAATAAGGTAAAGAGGTCCCTCCTTGGGGAGCAGAAATGGATATGTCCCATTAGTCCATTTCACCCAAAGTTTAAGTTCTTCCTGATCAGATCTGTCGGTCCCCAATGCTTTTCGTTTTTAGCAAAGCACAATTTTACAAGACGATCTTAGGGACGTGGGACATAAAAGTTCATAAGCATTCTCAATGGTAAAAATCACATACAGTTTGCGAATATGTCATTCACTCCTTCTAGTACCCTACACTTGCATAGACTAGTGCCAGGTATGCAGCAGTTTCTCAGTAAATGTCTCTAAAACTCATGAACTCCAAAAGCTAGGAAGAAAGCTGAAACTGGAGATAGGAATATATTCTGCAAGTCCTAGGACTAAAAGAGGAGAGTGAAGTGATGGGTTTAACTTTCAGAAGGAATGCTCTTGTCTCCATGTTGAAGATGGGTTGGAGAAGAACAAAGGCAAGACTGTCCATGTAGAGAAAACGCACTTTTTGCCTAAACTAGAGGAATGAAGAGGAAGAGATGGCATTCTAAAGACGCAAAGATGAGTGATCTATGCAGCTGGGGGACTCGGGGTGTGGAGGGAGAGAGTGAGGGAAGCACCCAGGATTGTCACGCAGGAGCTAAGCTTAGCTGGGGACCAGGGGTGGCGCCTTTACCTGGGGCGGGAACTTCCTTACGTGGGGGTTGAGGAAGAAGCAGCCAAGCTTGGCTTCCATTGAGGTTTCTGCACCTGGGTGATACCTGGTGATGTGTCGACAGGCAGTGGGTTAAGAAGGTCTCGATTTCAGGAAAGGGCTATGGCCTGGTCACATATATTAGCCAGCCATCCACACACAGGTGGCAGTTTATGTCTTCAGAATGGTTGCTTCCAGGAAAAGAGTATAGGATGAGGAAAGCAGTAGGAATGGAGACCAAAAGCCCCAACTCAGGTGTGGGCGAAACCCTTTACTATAACCAGAGGGGGTGGGCCATTCTGAAAACCTGCCATCATTAATGAAGCTTCCGCCACCCCTATTCTGGGTTGAATTTGATCCCTCCACCAAATGTCCTATGCTGAAATCCTCATCCCCAACACCTCCAAATGGGGCCTTGTTTGGAAAGAGGCTCCTTAGTGTCATCGGCCAAGATGACGTCACTGGAGTAGGGTGGGCCCCTAATGCAACATGACCGCGTCCCTGTGAGCAGAAGCCCAGGTAAAGAAGCAGACACACGGAGAACGCTGCGTGGAGACTGGAGCTCTGCTGCCAAGGAGTCGCGGGAGCCGGGGAGGGCCTGCAGCAGACCCCTCTGCAGCACCTGCCGAGGAAGCACGGCCCTGTGGACTGCCGGACCTTACTCTGCTGACTTCCAGAGCAGTGAGTCAACAGATTTCTGTTACTTCTGCAGCTCGGTTTGCAGCCCTTTGCTGTGCCGGCTCCAGGAAACTGTACCACCCACGTGCCATGCAAAAGAAATGTTATATCCTAACCTCAGTAATACACCCTCTCCCAAGTCCTGACTTTTTTTTTTTCTTTCATCTTTGCCCCTGATTCGCAGAGGTTCCTGGATGGACAGGTCGCCCCGTGTGTACTCGAGACCAAAGCAAGCCCACAGCCCAGTGCCCTGAGACTCAAATTACGCCAGCAACTCTCAGCCACTTCAAAGGACCTCGTCTGTCTACATGCGACTCTTGAGTTTTTAGGTCTCAGCCCTGCTTGAAGTAAGTCAAGTTATATCATTGTCCTGAAGTTTCCTCATATGGTGGTTCGATTGCAAGATCATCTCCAGCTCAAAGTTTCCACAAGCAGTTGCATTGAAAATAATTCTCAGAAAGGTGAGGAGGAGTGGCCCAATCCCTTCCCTCATCTCAGCCCTTCTTACCGCTAAACTTCTTGAGCTTTTATCTCGGCAAGCGTAGAAGCCTCTGTGAGACATTAACAGGTCAATCTTTTTGATTTTTGGCCATATCTTTAAGCCTTTCCTATAGACTTCCTACATCCGAAATCCCCACGACTGGAATATATACTGCATTAACATTACTTTCCCCTTTAACCTAAAGCTTTCATCTTACAGTTTCAAGCAGTACTGTGATTCCATGTTAACCATGATGACTTACACAACCACATTTACAAGACCATAACTCAAATCGTTTTTAGATTTCATCCTTCGAGACCGTGGCTTAAGTTGTTTTAATTCCACCCGTAAAGCCTATCTGATTCTATTTCACGGTGTACTCCTCTTTCTCTACCATCCATATTAGATTATTCACCTATTGCATTTGTATTCTCACCTTTTCCAACTACACCACTCTAACTTACAATTTCAAATTCAGTTTTTTTCATATAACTACTAACCACCCAATCAAACAAACAAACATTCCATTCTAGCCTTAGAATCTGCAGCTCAACCTGCTAAGCCCTGCACCAGACTAACGGTGTTATCAGCATGTCTTAAATACTGTTAACTAAATGTTATTGAAACTTTATCACATGTCAACTTGGGAAAAAATGTTGTGCATATTTTTGAGATAAGGCCACTATGTTGGTTCAAGGAGTATATCTACAAGCAATATTTCTCGCTGTTTTTTTTTTCTTAATGTCATTACTATAGCTGTGAAATACAAAATTTATAAAAATATTAACATCCTGACATGAAGTAAAACTATATTGTCATTTCATACCTATTAGCAATTCAAGAGAAAAAAGTATGTTCTTCTGAATCTTAACTTTGATAACAATTATAAACATATGTTTTAAACAAGGTATTTCACTCTTTCATCCACCAAGCACAAAGCAGGTTCTTATAAAAAACGAAATATTATTAATTGGTTACCCAAAAGCATAGTTAATAGAGTAGAACCCTGTTTTTAATTAAACATTTTTGTATGTGAGAGTTTCAGAGGTGATAGGAAGGGGTCGTTTTGTGAATGGTTGCTGACAGCCTCATATTGAATGGGATGAGATGCTTATGGCATATACGCCAATAGTCTATTCCTTCAAAGGGGGAGGTGATAGGGACGTTAATCAACCTTTCATCTCATCCTTTACTGATGACAATGTAAAGAGAAATTCATTTCGAAACAATAGTTTGTGGGTATGGGTTGTTTTACCCATTTTCTAGATAAATGAGCTGTTATCCAAAAGGTAGTTGCAGCCATCTACAGCCAAGTTAACCACATCGTCCTATTTCCATTATCAGGAAAGAAGCGTCTATCAAATCATCTATATTAATGCAAAGGACAACTTTCTATCTAAATAATCCGAATTTAAATTCAGTAGATTTAAATTAATAAGCTTTGGCCAGGCGGGGTGGCTCATGACTGTAATCCCGGCACTTTCGGAGGCAAAGGCCGGCAGACCACGGGGTCAGGAGTTCAAAACCAGCCTGACCAAGATGCTGACACCCCCTATCTACCAAAAATACAAAAATTAGCCAGGCTTGGTGACACACGCCTGTAATCTCAGCTACTCAGAAGGCTGAGGCAGGAGAATCGCTTGAACCCTGGGGGCAGAGGTTGCAGGGAATCGAGATTGCACCTCTGCACTCCAGCCTGGGCAA